>JANHFM010002860.1:0-20993 GCA_032468115.1 Grayia smithii
TGTACACCGAGAGAGTATGCACCAAGACAAATTCCTTGTGTGTCCAATCACACTTGGCCAATAAAGAATTCTATTTCCCACAGAAAAAAAATCACCGGGAGCCTCAAAATCTGGGTGGGCATGGCCAACTCGACATCATTCACTCCCACCCAGTCATATGACCTCCCCTACCCATGCTTATCCAAGTTTTGTGGCTCCTGGTGTTACCTTAGGTAATCGTCCTTACTTTCTCAGGCCAGGCAAGGAGTGACTGGGAGGGGAGGGCGAGGGGCAGGGCCAGCCAGTGGTGGGTTCGGCAGACAGGGAGCCACAACACGGGGACGAAAGAGCCACATGCAGCTCCGGAGCCACAGGTTGCAAACACCCATCCCAGAGAAAAAATAGAACACAAACTGTTTCTCAAAGTGAGGAATACAATTTTCTCCAATTTTACTTCAAAGGTGAATGTCTTCCACTTTACTTGTTCTGCATCGAAGATAGTATTTCCTGATTTCTGCTGACACAAGCAATGTGGAGCAGTTCACTTATTGCTTTTCATTTGATTGTAAGCAAATGCCCCTGTTCCAATTGTCTAACGTGTGCTTTAATGAGAATGGTGCTTCTTTCTTAGCAGGGGTGGGAAGAATAGAAAAGCAAGTATTCAAGAACATTGTACAGAACATTGGGCCAACATTCCTGCCAAATCTGAATATCAGATTGAAATCCTGCCATCTTTTTTTAAAAACAGCTTCATTTGCAGTGGTTTCTGCATGGAAGACAAGCATAGTAAAGAACTTTCTTTCATTCCAATGTGTAATCCACAACTAACATTCTAATTTAGAAAATTATTAAATATTACCAAAGTAATAAATATTACCCTTTCTCAGCTTGGCACCACCCAAATATGATAGAGTACAATTCCATTTGCCCCCCTAAGATGGGTAATGACTGTGCTGAGTAAGAATGATACAAGGGGAGTTACAAATCTGGAGGACAGCTGGTCAGATGTATATGATGTGTCCTGAATCACTGAACATGTGCAAAGTTTTGGTTCCTTTTTAAAATCCTATCAAAGCACAATTATAATAGCAATTATGAATAATTACTTTTATAAATTGTGTTTTGGTAGTATTCATAGTTGGTAGCTATTCATAATTGTCATATTGTCATATCATCACAAACAGGAGGCAAGATGATGCTTCTTGGTTCAGGAAGCAAAGGTCAGGAGAGATCTGCTTGTGTGCACATTCATTCTGAAGAGGAGGCACATGAGAAAAAAATGAATTTTGTTTCTGGCAATGTAGAATAACTGGTTTTGGTTATTTGTAGTGCATTACTAGTGCAGTATTGACTGTGTACAGATGCTGTGTTGGGGAAATGGTCAGTTGCTAATGAGGGGTATTCTTTGCATCTGGTAAAATCCTACATTAGGTAGTCAGAAATATGAATGCTGTGGGTGCCATGTTATTGCTAACTGGATACATCTTGTCTAAACAATGTTGTCACCCTTTTTCCTGTGCTGGATGTACGGATGTTGATAACACTTGACATGACTTTCCATAATATATTTCTCCACAGGAAGAAGAAATTGAGAACTTGTATTTCCAAACTAGTTGCAAGGATTCTATTTAGCAACCCTGAACCAAGAAAATTATTAAAAAATACTTTCATGTTGCTTCAACATTGGAAAGGTAAATGTATCTCCCTGATTACTTAATGAACTGAAGACCTGATGTTACTTATGACCTGAACACGAGTTTCTTATAAACAATTAAGTATGGTCATGCTTTATTTAAACTGTAACATAAATTTAAATATATATCTTAGAGACATTGTGAAGATATGGACGTTGTGTCTATAAATGTATTATTTTTGTGCCTTACTTCCTTTTTTATTACTTTATTTTTTATTTTTGTTCTTTTTATTAAATAAAACACACAATTAAAAGACACAAACAAAACATGTTTATTTTCAGCTCATCCCCATACAGGTTATGATTATTCCCTGTACCAAGTCATGGTTTGTTTAATCAAATTTAGCTGGGTTCATGAACCATTATTTACAAACAGCAATTCATTGGATTAATACTACAAATGTACAAAATGGATGCATTCATTTCTAACATGTTTTGTTTTTCCTGAACCTTCTGTCTTTCCCCAAACTGGCAGAACTGAAATGCTGGTGACTGTTCATACTTTTTGGGAACAGAAAGTTACTTGTAATACAGTTTTTGAATACCATAAATCTTTTGCAATTCCCCTCAAATCCCAAAATATATGAATGGCACTTGGCTGGAGATGCCATATTGTATAGCTGAAAATACTCTAGAACAGTAATATCTGCTCTTTACTGGTTTCTACCCTAGATCCTATACACTTGGTGTTTCTGTGTTCTCCTCCATAATCTGTTTCTAAAAGAGTAGGAATAACATAATAAATATAGTCAAAAAGGAACAGAGAAAAATTTCCAAGTACATGCAGAAATGTTTTTGTGCAGGTGGGACTCATTGCATCACTTAAATATGCTTTACTCATAAGTAGGCCCTGAGAATACTCATAAAAACTAGTTTCATAGAATTGAATGTGGGTTTTTTGTATTCCTAATACCATATATATTGCCTTGATTGTTCTAAAAGTCTTTTTTAAAGGTTATTTTGCTCTATGTTTTAGAAGCACTATTGTCAATTTGACAGCTGATTATTATTTGTAAAAAAGTATTATAAGCTACCTATAATTCTTGTTTTTGAATTCTGCTTCCTTAAGTATCAGTGGAAGTTTGGGTTTTATTGAGTGTGAGGTATTCATATACTCTTGTGCAATATGTATTTAAAGAAATAAGCTTCCCCCTTTTCACTTTTCTGGTTACTTAAGATCCATTTATCATATTGTTTATTTCTAGCATTTGGCTCTGCAAAGATTTGTTGTTTCTGTTTGTTCAACTTCATGGTCAGAAACAGAAAAGATATCAGCAAACTAAAACACAGTAAAATCTTTCCTGCAAGAGTTCAGCACATAATTACTGGCCTTTTACTAATCCCATGTTGAGATAATTATTGTTATATAACTATCAAAAGCATTTGTTTCCAGTACTGCAAAACACTAATTACAAGAACCAGGAAACTGCTCAGAAAGAATTTGTTGTTCCCAGCATGAAGAGTGAATAAGCATTTTCAGACATATGAACTACAGGCATTCTTTATCAGATTCCTAAATTCCTTTTTTTTTTGCATAATTTTTATTAACATTTTTAAAGAGAACATAAAAACTAACACAAATTAATACAGAATAAGCAAAAGAAAAGAAAGAGAAAAAAGTGAAAGAGCAGAAAGAAAGAATAAAAAGATATAGAAAGAAGCTTCCAATTTCCTTTGTAGCAAATGTAACTAATTACAAAATTATCTCTTACTCTATGATAACAAAAAAGCTCACTTTTTTCTATTATCCATTTTTTAATCATCCAAATCACAAATCATAAGTTTATTCTCATGCAAAATGTCTAAAGGGATTTCCAGTCAGCCATATATACAATTACTGCCTTTTCAAGGGAGTTAGCATCTCTGCATGTTCCACTGTCTTTACCAATCATTCTCCACTGTGGGTAGTGTCAAACCTTTCTACTTTTGAGTATATAATAATCTTGCTGCAGCTGTCACATATAGAAACACAAATCTGTGACTTTTTCCAGTTGCTTATCCATTCATCCCTCCCAAAAAAATTTCCTTATTTCCAGGTTAAATCTCTCCTTGTTCAATTTTGATCCATTATTCCTTGTCTGGCCTACAGGTGCTTTATAAAATAACTAGATCCCTTCCTCTCTGTGGCAGCCCCTCAGATATTGGAAGATTGATATCATGTCTCCCCTGGTCCTTCTCTTCACTAGACTAGACATGCCCAGTTCCTGTAACTGTTCTCCGTATGTTTTAGTCTCCAGTTCCCTAATTATCCTGGTTGCTCTTTGCTGCACTTTTTCTAGAGTCTCAATATCTTTTTATAGTGTGGTGACCAAAACAGGATGCAGTACTCTAGGTGTGGTCTTACTAAGGCTTTATAGAGTGGTATTAGTACCTCACTTGATTTTGATCGTTTCCCTCTGTTAATGCAATTTAGGATTGGATTGGCTGTTTTGGCTGCTGTTGCAGACTGCTGGCTCATATGTCCACTAAGACTCCAAGATCCCTCTCACAGTTACTGCTATTAAGCCTGGTTTCACCAAATCTATATGTGTACTTTTGGTTTTTCTTGCCTAGATGTAGGACTTTACTTTTCTCTACATTGAATTTCATTTTGTTAGATAGGGCCTAGTGTTCAAGTGGGGTATGTTAACCTGTGTTAACATACAGGTTTTTAACAACCTTTAAGTATTAATCACTGGAGAAGAGCCTAATGCTGGGAAAGATTAAGGGCAAAAGAAGAAGGGGATGACAGAGAATGAGGTGGCTGGCTGGAGTCACTGAAGCAGTAGGCATGAGCTTAAATGGACTCCAGAGGACAGGAAGGCCTGGAGAAATGTTGTCCATGGGGTAGCGATGAGTCGGATATGATTTCACAACTAACAACAGGAAGTATTAATGGGAGTGCTGTTCTCTGCAGAGCTCTGACACTTATCTCCAGGTGTTCTATCACATGTCACAGAGGGAAGGTAGTCTTAACAAGCTCTCTCTGTAAGTATACTCCAAGCTGGCAGATTCTACTCCAAGCAAGAGGTCTTGCCTGATAGATATCTAGGTTCTAAATCATGTAGGACTTTATACATTCTCAAGAGCCACTTGAATTGCACCTGGCATCAAGCTAGTAACTAAAGAAGCTAACACTACATTGTGTTTAGCTACATGAAGGATTTTTGAATCAATGCAGGAAAGCTGCCAAGCACAGGGGCTACTCACAGTATTGTACTTTTTTTCTTTTCTTTCCTTGTTCCTCATTATGGGCACCTCCAGGGGTTCCACTAGTCATCTATAAACTCTTGGACTTCCTCATTACAAACTCTCCTCAAGTATAGCTTTCAAATGGTCTGCCCTGATTATGAAAGAGACATTTCTAGATGTGACAGGTGCTTTACAGATAAAACAGATGGTTCAGTAATGGATTTGAAGCCAAGTACAAGGCAAATTGCCATGGGTGTTATGGAACAGAGTTAACAAGCTTTTTTAGCTACTGCAAATGTCTGCCTTCAGTTGCATTTTCTTTTCTTGGTGTATCAGTTATTCAAAAACAAATATCACACATCTTTCTGTCTTGGACAGAGAATAGCAAGAATTTGCATAGCAAGAATTAATTATGGGGTCCTTGGCTCTCTCTGAGTTGACTGGTTTTTTTGCAGATGCTTTACTACTCAACTAGGTAACATCATGAGTGCTAGAAGGAAGTAGAGTTTGGTACTAATTTGGTACTAATCAAAAGATATACCTAATGGTATTATTCAAGATTTGGGAAACCAAACTCTCCTCCCTTCACTGTCAAATGCATGCTTTTGAAAGATATATTGGGAACTGAAAAACGAGAGGGGGGGGGGAGAGAACTACATATAAATGTTTGTTTGTTTGTATGTCACCTTTATTATTTTAAAAAATAACTCAAGGTGGCAAACAAACCCAACAAACCTCCTATTTCCATTATAACAACAATCCTGAGAGTGGGCTTGGGCTGAGACAGTGACTGGTTCAAAGTCATCCAGCTGGCTTTCATGGTTAAGTGGGACTTGAACTTGCTTTCTAGCAAGATATAAAGTATTGTGGGAATTACTTTCATTTTGCAAGTATATACCCTACCCAAAAGCTAAGGCAAAGAGACTCCCATCTATCAATGTCCAAAAAAGACTCTTCATAAAACATAATTTAATGTAATTATTTGAGAAGTATCAGATGCAATAAGAATATCAGATTAGTTAAAACATTTGGCACATTCATGAAAATAATTATTGATTGTATTGAATGTAATTATTGAGTGTATTATAAACAAATCTGTGGCATCAGTTGTGACTTAGATTAATTTACAGAATAGCTCATGAGGTTAAAATGCATGTCTTGATATTTGCCTCCTTTACCTGCCTCCTGTTACCTGTCATGAATAGGACTCAGGATGAGTTATGGGCAACCCTGATGGTCCTGCATCTCTAAATCACCACATTCTGTTACCTTCTAGCTACTTTTCCCCACAAAGAATTCAGAATTTGAGAAGAAGCCTTTAGTTCTCCAGGAGGGAATTTCTATTATTAATTCTTGAAATTATATTTAATCAGTTTTACTATCCTCATATAAAAATATCTCTTCAGCTAAATGTTAAAAATTCATATTTTGGATGAATTCCCTATTTATCTGTAGCCTCTAAAGCACCAACATCATCAACACCTAGCAGAAAAACTTCAACACATTTTTGCTGGGTATTTTTAATGAAGAACAATCCCACCACTCAGTGTGCCAGGTGTGTTAATCCCTTGGCACACATAATAAATATGTTTTGGATAAAAAAGAATAACCCTCAGCAACTCCCTATAAAGGGTCTACATATTTTCAGCCCCAGTTTCCTTAAGTGATATCTCCATTTTACTAGGATCATTCATGAAAACTTTAGACACCAACATTTGTTTAACAACAAACTAGAAAAAATGTTGACTTGCAGGCAATAACATTACTCATCCTATGTTAAGCCTTAATGAGATCTCTTTGTGACTTAGTGTGCTGTGGGAACAATTATGATTTGCATGCTTTGTACCTTAACACTGTGTGTGAACCAACTCCCAAGGGCCAGCTCTCTCCAGGGACATCCTGTCATATATCAATCTGTTGATGGGACTGGCTCTCCACATTTGTTGTTCAGTTAAATTGCAGCACCCTCAAATTATTCTTTATAGATATTTTTAAAGAGAGGGGGTTTTTTTGCAAGTCATGAACTGTTCTATCTATGGCTTATGTTTTCATTGCTCATAAGGATCTGCTCTTTTATTGCTCATTTTGAAATCCTGTAACTTTTTCGGCAAGCTCTTTACAGACAATATTCTATAGGTCACATTCAAATATGGGGCCCCTTGTAGCTATTGGTACATATGGTTTTTCTTCTGGCAGTGTTTTATAAGACACTTAACTTTTTTTCCTTTACTAAGAGTTTGAAAATATGGAGGAAAAAGAATTGCTTTTAAATCAACCAAACACTTTAGTCAAATTAGGTTTCATAATAATCTTTTGAATGGTACTCCTCAGAGTTCCTTGAAAAAAGTATGTGAAACTCCTGGACTCCAGTGCAATTATGCTGAATTGCTCTTAAATAATAATGACTGTGACACTGTCCATGCACACATACATGGGCTTACCTGCCACTTACAGAAGCTTCTCTTTTCTTTAACACGGTTCTAATTGATTTTCAATAGAGGATTTGAGCAGACATGGAGAATAGTAGCAACTGGCCCTTCCCTTCATGCTTACTGGCTATTTTGACTGATACAGACCCCTGAAATCAGCAGTACTCACAATCACAGAAAAACAAAACAAGCCATTTTCAAAGTTCCCTGAAAATGAGGACAGTTTTGGATCCTCTCAAACAAAATCTTGCACTATTCTGCATCCACTAGAAAATCATTTTGGGGTCTTCTATGCTCTCTGTGCTAGGAAGATGTTGCACTGGGTGCACTTGGTATGGAAAAAGTTCTCCTTGCATTTTAAGAAGCCTTTCATCCTTACAAATCTAACAGTTCATGAGTGGTTTTGCTCTTTTAAAAAGTTTGGGTTTGTCCTCGTAATTTTTTGTTATTAGTTGTTGTTGTAAAGCTTTGACATTATTTTCAAGTTTTAAATTGTCAACATGACAGATTGCTTTGGGAACCTTTTGTTGCCCAAAAGATAAAGAACAATCGTGTTATAAAGATCTAAAATGAATGCTTTACACAGATGTCCTAAAGATCCAGGAACATAACATGCTATATTAACAAGATTACTTTGTTCCTGAAGAGCAGAGCTATATTTATTATTGTTTGTGCTTGGGAACTGGCTTGCAAACTGAGAGAATCCCTGATTACATTATATACAAGGAGGTAGGAACCATTTTTAAACTAAGTTCACACCCACATTTTCTTTAAATCTCTCCTTTGAGGAACAATTAGTAGTCCTTGGAACTCTCATCTGGAAAATCATCAGTGGGTGAGGGGAGGCAGAGTGACTGAAAATTTGATATAGTATTGCCATTTGGCAAAAAAATTGTGACTGGTTTCCTTTTTGTAGTTTGTAAACTTTGTATACAAAGTATAGCTTTGGATATCCTCAGAACAAAGAACAAAGAACGATGACTGGGGCCTCAGATTGGTTGGTTTGATTTGACAGGATACTTACTGCACTGATTGCAGGCCTCCATTTTCCCCATCTCCTTCCCTCTTTTTTCTCTCTTGTTCTACAAATTACACAATACGATTGGCACACACACCAACTCGAGTGGACAAATCACAGTTTTAGAAACATATTTTGAAATGCAAAAGCGGAGATGAAGTGTTCTACTGTTTGAAGACTCTAAACAGCTCAAAAGAGGAAACTCTAAATAACAAAATCATCTACAAACTAAATTAAGGGTAGCAATTAAGGAAAGACATGTCAGCCCAGCTCTATTAAAATATTATCTTACCTACTGATTATATGTGATTAGAATATGTTTTTCCTGGATTAAATAAATGTGTGTCTTATCCATTGAGTGGACTACGTGTAATCCTATAATGGTTTCATTTATTTAATCTGTTTTAGAATAATCTAGGGGTAAATGTATATAGCCTTTTAAGATATGTGATATGTGATATCATATGTGGTCCTTATATCTCAACAGAGCACTCCTCTCTGTTAGAAGTGGTAGGAAGAACTACTTTTTGTGTGATGTTTTTGGATTATTTCTTTCAGTCTGGACAGCAAAGAAAGAAATTAGAAATTTCTAATTAGACTGAAATTAGACTGACTGGAGTCTATTCTAAATTTTTAAGTGTAAGAGTAATAAAAATATAAATATATTTGGTTGACAATAGATAGATCCATTAGAAATTCTATTCTATGGATCCCGAGACTTCAGGATTGTACAGATTTTATTCTCTGATATAGTGGGGGATAAAAGGATTGACAAAATCAGCATTTTCCGAGATGATGAAGTAACAGTAGTAAAAAATTCACCTGTTAAATTCTTCCACTTGAAGAACTCTGTTAGTTAAGCAACTTTTGGCAAATAGCCCTTGTATGTGGTCAAAGATGCTGGGAAGAGCAAGAACGGGATATCACAGACAGACAAAGCTCTCTTTGTTTGCTTTTTGGGTTTGTAAAAATTAGGCAATATTTGCATGCAAATATTGATTCAACGGGCACCAGCACTTCCTCACTCTTATTGCTTCAGCTCATTCTCTTTGCAGGGAACACATACCAGGTTGAATTTTATTAGCTTTCTGTGAACAATATGTGCTAAGAGATGGGGAGCAGGGTTGGACTTGGTCCTTTTTGTACTAAAGCTATGTTTTTGAAGTTCCAAGTGTCATAGAAGGGATATAGTGTAGAAGTGGAGAAGGACTGAGCTTACTCTTTATCCCTCTCTCAGTCCTTGAGATTAAGGGTTTTTGTCCACAAAGTAAATATGATATGTCCACAATCATTCTTTTAGCATTTTACTTTTATTTAGAATATAGTGTTATTCAGATTAATTTTTTTCCATCCACCTTTAACCAAAATAATTTTTGCATGGCTTTGTCTGAATTAATGCACTATCATCAGAGTACAAAAAATTGCATATTTTTATATTGTTGTCATAACCTGAGATGGTAAAAAATAGGGAATATGGGAAACCTGGGAACTCTCTTAATACCTGCCTTATTTAGTGACATATAGTTAGCAGCTCATCATGTTAGCATGAATGACTATTCATCAGGTCAGTTTCCCAGGCAGTTTGTTCATGGGAGGGTGGTGGTGTCAAAAAAGGTAAAATGGCATACAGTGTATAAAAAAGGGAGAAGCCTTAATCCAATGGTTTGGTTGAAGTTTTGACTTTTTTAACCCCTTCTCTATGGACATTCCTATTTCCAAAAAGTCTGATTCTTGAAGTAGAGTAATGGGTCTCAACATTCTGTAAGTTTGCCCATTTGAGGCAACTTGGTGGAAAGGTTTTGCCTATGATTCACCATTTTGTCCAGTTATAGGTTATAGCAGAGGTGGGCAATTATGGCTCTTTCAAGACCTGTGGACCCCTGGGTTACAGGCATGAGAGTTTTAATAGTATATAGATTTTAAGTAAAGTTGATTGGCACAAGAAATCTTGATGATATCAAGGGTGATGTCTAGGGTCTAATGGTATCTATTGTGAACTAAAGGATGCCTTCAGTTCACTATCTTCCAAATTGCTAACTTCCTGCTTTTCTAGAAATATGTAAAGGCATATTTATAGCTAGAATTACCCATGGCTCCACATAGATAGATACCATGAGAAATCTTGTCTGTTCTTTTCACTGGCTGGCTATCCAATTAATCGATAAGAAATAAATAGCTGATTTCCTTTTACTGTCTTATTTCAACTTGTTAGTCATTTGTGCAATGAAGATCAGAATCCTCAACTTTTACTGCTAACAATTGGGCGTCAGAGTGGGAAAACAGAAGCAATCTGCAATGAGTTGCTTGGAGGTCAGGTAGAAGGAAGAAAAGGATCAAACTGAGAATGGGTGGAAGTTATTAGTGCATTTTTGAGCAAAGGATACATGGGTGTATAGGCTAGTAAATATATGTATATGTTTGTGATCCCTTGTTGCATGTTCCCATGTTCCCATGTTCCCATGTGATCCCTTGTTGCATGATCCCATGTTGCAAACCCAACAACTCATGGAGCCTTGGGACAAAAAACAAACAAACCACCTGATGCATCTCAGCTGAGCAGGCTCTACTATAATGAGGATATGAATGGGAGACTTCCAGAAATGACAAGGCTATAGGGTAAGTGACAAATACCCTCAGAGAAGGCAAGTCAAATCAAGTCTCCACCAGGGGTGGGTTCTACTTACCTGCCCTACCGGTTCTAAAGGTGCACGCGCTTTGCGCGTGGTCGGGGCGCGTGGAGCGTGCATCCAGCACGCGTGCACACTTTGCACACATGCGCACTGGACAGATGCTCCTCCACATGCGCAGAAGCTTTTTTTGGCCCAAAAAAGTTTTCTGTGCATGCGCGCTCTGCGCACTCCATGATCGGCACAGTAAGTACGGGCGTGCGGGGGGGCGCGGTCCGGAACATGTAGAACCGGTTCGGTGATGTCACAGCATCACTGCTACCGGATCGTGCGAACCGGACTGAACCGGGGGCAACCCACCACTGGTCTCCACTATTATCAAGAGAACTTGAGTTCTACTGGTGGGACACATTTGTCTTTTCCTCTAGATACTTGAAAAAATTACGTTCTCTAATTTCTGTTAAGGGCAATTCCGAACTATACATCTTTGCTGAAGCAGGACAGGATTTACTATGGAGGTCGGAAGCTGGATGCTGGATCCTGGCTGTCGAAATCTTTCCACAAAAAGGAGAGATTGTGAAATTGTCCATGTGCAGTCCATACAATGATTTCTTATGAGTAGACTGCAGGAATTTATTTTTTGCGATCAGCTTAAGAGTCAAGCAACTGGAAGTTGAGGGATACCATCTAAATTCACAGCCACAACACAGGTTTTTTTTTAATAGACAAAAAGCTTTACTGAACCCAATTTCTTAAGGCTTTGGAATTACTGTATTTTTATTCATTTAAAAATATTAAGATCCTTTGGAACAGCAAGTTTTTATTATTCTGAATGAGTTTCCTTCTCTTTTGTGAAAGAAACTAAGTACATGTTTAGAAAAATATCAATTTTTACCAATAACTAGCAACAGGATGTCTAGAGTACTGATTTTGAAATGTTAAAAAAGGTCAAGATGGATTTGAAATAAAAAATTGGAGTTAATTATAAGAATCTTTAGGAGAAGGATAGGCAGAGCCTGAGATCAGAGTCAAGAGAGGAATCAACCTGGAGTCATTAAATTCCCAGAAGTGGTCTAAGTTCAACCTCACTTGAATTCCATTGATTCTTCTCTAGCACCATTTAGGACTGTTAGTTGCCTAGGTTCTTGTGTATAGGTATGAGCAATAAATCATCTTAACTGGAACTTAAGGGTAGTCCTGATTACTCACACCTGACAGAATCCTTCCCATGGGAAACTGGTTGTTTGGGCTTTCTGGGAAAGTATCATAATAATATGGGACTTTGAATGTTGGACACTGGAAGGTACCAGAAGAAACTAATTAATCATAATAAAATCATAATTAAAGGAGGACATGTAGATTTGACATGCTAGTATAAAATGGAGCAAAACACTGTAGCAGTGAATCTTTTTATGAAGACTTGTGAATCATGGAATCAGAAATTAATTTAAAACAATGTAATATAGACACTGGGCTTCTAGGCTGGAAACCTAACAGCCCAGGTACCACTTCAGTGAGAAGGTAACAGCATTCCGTGATGTCATGTTTTTGGCCACATTTCCATGGAAACAGACAGTGTTGGCTTAATGGCCTCAATATTGGGGATTAGTATCGCCCCCTGTAATTGGCAACAACTAGCAGAGTAAAATCCACAGGGGCACCTTTACTCTTTAATATTATAGATGGATGTTGTGCAAATATTGTTATAGAAGAAGAACAAGTTGTATCAGATAAGATTAAAATTGATTTAAATCTGGATTTAAATATGACAAGTGACAAGAATGAAATGGAAAAAGATGACATTTAATTGATGTCTTGACACTTGAAAAGTACAAGTACTAAACCAGAAGAGTGAGTTCAGTAATCAGTATGCTGATGATACCCCATTATACATCTCTACCCCGGACCAACCCAGGGATGCCCTTTCTTTGATGTCTCGATGCCTGGAGGTGGTGCGGGTCTGGATGAGTAGGAACAGGCTTAAACTCAACCCTTCCAAGACTGAGTGGCTGTGGTTGCCGGCATTTCATGGTCTAGAGGCCCCAGCATTTTTGACGGGAGAGGAGTCACTTGCTCCCTCTGAAAGGGTCAGCAACTTAGGCATCCTCCTGGATGCACAGCTTTCTTTAGAAGATCATTTGATGGCTGTGACCAGGGGGACCTTTGCCCAAGTTCGTCTGGTGCACCAGTTGCGCTCTTTCCTAGACCGGGATGCCCTCTGCACAGTCACTCAGGTCCTGGTTGCTTCTCGGTTAGACTACTACAATGCCCTTTACATGGGGTTGCCCTTGAGGTGCACCCGGAGGCTCCAGCTGGTCCAGAATGTGGCCGCACGGATGGTTACAGGAGCTTCCTGTTACTCCGGTGTGACAGCTCTCCTGCGCGAGCTGCACTGGTTACTAGTGGTCCTCCGGATCCGCTTCAAGGTGCTGGTACTTACCTATAAATCCCTACATGGCATCGGTCCAGGGTACTTGCAGGACCACTTCCTGCCCTCATCCCACCGCCCTGTGCGCTCACATAGGGCTGCCCTCCTCAGGGTGCCATCGGCCAGACAATGTCGGTTGGTGGGGCCCAGGCTGAGGACGTTCTCTGTGGGCGCACCGACCCTCTGGAATGGGTTACCCACCGACCTTGGGACCGCCCCTGATCTGCGCTCCTTCCGTTGAGATCTGAAGACGTGGCTGTTTCAGCAGATAGGCTGAGGAAATTGGGTTTTCTTAATTTAAGGGATTTTAATTATGGTTTTAAATATTAATCTAACTTTTATCTATTTTTACTGTTTTAATTTTCTGTACGCCACCCTGAGTCCTTTGGGAGAAGGGTGGGATATAAATTAAAAATAAATAAATAAATAAATAAATAAATAAATAAATAAATAAATAGTTTAAAATATATTTTTGCAATGCACCAGATGCCTCCCTTATACTGTAGAACTGAAAAGGGCTGCTTAGGCTTCATTTACGTCTCTGTCCAGGGCGGGAATCCAGATTAAAGCATTCACTACAGAATAATTTACACCAGACCAAGGAAGTTGTAGATATTTTAGAGGTTGCCTCTTTTAAGGAGTTCCATTTAGTGCAACCAAGAAGGGTCTTCTTCGTGGTGGCTCCCTTCCTGTGGAATATAATACACAATAATACTGTGGAGCATGATACTCTTTCCAAAGGCCCTGAAGGGATGGTTTTGTCAGTGAGCCTGGGGTCCCAGGGTGATACAGAGCCCATCAAGTGGTTCGTTTGACTGTTGTCACCAGGGGGGTGCAGTGGGTTATTGGGTTTTGTATTTGAGCCTTTACTTCTGTAAACTGTCTGGCATCACCATGAGTTGGGCAGTCATATATACTTTTCTTAATAAGTAAAAATCCATCAGACAACTTGCTTGGCCTTTGGATCTATTGCTGATTTGTTCTTACATTAAGATTTTCCCCCGAACAAGTTGCCCAGAATCTGAGTTGTTAAAACAACTGAACTTGATGGGTCATAATGCCCTTGACTGTCTTTTCCCAAGATTAACACACTCAGTCTCTCCTCATAAGATTTTCCAGTCCCCTGATATCTTTGTTGCCCTTCTCTGCAACCGTCTGTTTTTCCTGAATCTTTGTTAAACTGCTATGCGCACACATGACTTTAAAGCAGATCTGAATAATGCAGATTACAACTGAATTAGTACTTTCCGTGATCTGGAAGCTGCGTTCTATCAACGCAGTGTAAAATTGCATTTTGTCAGCCACATCAGATTGCTGATTTCTATTTTCAGCTTGCGATCAGCTGTCCTAGAGACTTGAGATCAGTGGCTCAAACTGGTCCCAAATATCTTAGTAGGATGGTGCTTCAATCAATTCTACCAGACTGGTGCAACTAGAATCCACAAGGATTAGATCCAACCAATTTTATTTCTCAAATGCTTCAAATATTCTCTGCAGTGGACTTGTAGGCATTCTTCCAGCCCCTTTTCTCAAGAGAGTTACAGTTAATTTAAGGCCTTTGGCTGACAATCATCAGACACACTAAGGACAGAGAAATGATTTGCCCCCATTATAGTCACAAGGTAGTGCTTAATAAAGGCTCTTACTCATGTTGATCGCTCATCTTTTCTCTGTAATGCACTAGTCAACTCTTGTGTTTCATTTCTTGAAGTTCCTTGGATAACCAGTGAACTCTGGGATCCAAGAACAGGAAGAAGCCACACAGAAACAATCTGATCACTCTGATCACATCACTCTTTCATTCCAAATGATGACCAAGGCCTGAATCAAATTATGTATCAGGTCGTCAAGAATAACTCCAGGCTCCCTTTGGGGTCCAACTAGGTCTGCCAAGAGTCAGAAATGATATATCCATGGCAAAGATGTCCATGGCAAAGGACTATGTTAATCTACCAGACCCAATATATGATAAGGGTCTTCTGTTTGAGCAGGGATTTGGACTAGAACAGGGCTCTCCAAACGTGACAACTTTAAAACTTGTGGATTTCAGTTCCCAGAATTCCCCAGCCAGTACGACTTGGCTGAGGAATTCTGGGAATTGAAGTCCACAAATCTTAAAGTTGCCAAGTTTGGAGATGTCTGGACTGGAAAGCCTTCAAGGTCCCTTCCAACTCTGTTATTCTGTTTTGTTCTGATGTGAGAACGACCAATGTGCTAGGACCTCAATGATTTGGTCAGGTCTATGGTTGCCATAATGGCCATGAACTCCTAAACAACCAGAAAAGGCAGGTTGAAGGACCAGAAAAAGCAGGTTGAAGACTCCAAGTATCTTTAAGTCTAGGAAACCACCACCAACCCAGTGACTAGAGACTATGACAGGGAAGCCACTATGCAACAGTCTGGATATTAGCAGCCACCCCTATTGTCACAACAGGTTCTTTTATCAGTTATGAGCAATGCAATGTTACAGAAAGCCACAAGAGTCCCTGGATGACAATAGCCACACTTCTCCAGCCCTATCCTGGTGCTGCACTGATGCCATAGTTGAATTTACTTAAATTTAATGTAGATACAGCTGCAAGAGAGAGGATCCCCCTCAGTGGTGGGCTGCTGCCAGTTTGGGCGAACTGGTAGTTCCAAAGATCAGCTGGCCCCACCCACCCTATCCTGTCCTATATTTCCTTCTTTCTGGCTCAGCTGATTTCCGTGTCTCTGCTATTCTACTTATCAGGATTGCCTTAGAAGGTAAGCAGCTGAGCTTCAAATTGCTATATTTTGAATGCTGCACACAAGCACATTAGGCACAGGTATGTAAAACATGTGATCACCGAACCGGTTGAAGCCCGCCACTGGATCCTGACAATGCCCAACCAGGTCTCAGTTATACATGCCATGACATTTACACTTGCCAGGGTATGTGACAGTGAAATCATGGGTGGGAAGGCTTTATTTCAGGCTGACCAGGCATTCTGTAAGAGGAGCTAGAGACCAAAAACTTTTAAAGGTCCAATAAGGACCTTCAGGCATAAAGGAAGTTTTGGCAAGGATGATGGCTAGATAGTGTCTTTGATGCAATGAACATGAATTTGGGCACTATCTGGGAGACAAGAGAGGACAGGAGAGCCCGGTGCACTATGGTCCATGGGGTTGCGAAGAGTTGGGACATGACTTAGCGATTGAACAACATCAACAACTTGGGAACTGGAATGCAGATTAAAGATAACCCATTATTATTTATTAATTTATTAATTAAACTTATATGCCACCCAACTCCCAAAGGATTGTGGACATTAAAACCATCTTCCCTGCAGTGAGCTGGTCCTAATCTCCTGCTATATCTTCCTCGGCTTATCACCAGTGAGACACTGCTACCTAACCCATCAAGCCCAACAGATCGTCTCCCATTAACTCATGCCAACCAGAGGGATCCACCCAAACTCTAAGCCAGGGGTGTCAAACTCAAGGCCCAGGGGCCAAATGTGGCTCATGGGGTGCTTAGAACTGGCCCACGGGGCTGTCCCGGAAACAGCAAAGGATTGGCCCGGAGTGCCTCTGCCAGTGCAAATGGAGCTCAGGAGGGCCACGGGCAGAGGGTTGTAGGAAGCTGTCACAGCCAAAGAGGGAGCTCGAGAGCCCGTTTTTGCTGTCAGAGCACTCAGGCCATCATAGGCACGAGTGAGGTCAAGCTGGCCACACCCACCCTGGCCCCCCAAACATAACCCTGAGGCGGCCCTCAATGAAATCAAGTTTGACACCTCTGCTCTAAGCCAACAACCAACTAAAATGTTCATCAGGACACAAGTCAAAATGACTGACAATAGTATTTATGAGTGTATATGTGGGTATTAAATGCCCCAATATCTGATGATTTACGTCTAAGTTCTCACTTAAGTCAGGCAAAAACCTCAAAATATCATGAGTTCTTGGGAGCAAAATTGTTGAAGACTTATGATAAGTCAGCCACATTGGTTTTTGTGGTGACACCCTGTGTAACATCATATGATGGTGCCTAATACCTAAACAAGTAACTTGTTTAGGTATTAAGTCTTCTGAAGGAGGTTTGGTGATCATTACGGCTCTTATTAAACCATCTACTGGAGGAGAAAAAAGATTCCAAAGAAACCAACAATTTCTTACAGTTTTGCTTTACTGAGAGACTTGAAGTAAAGACTGACATCTAGTGACAGGCCACTGTATTAGTCCTAATTCATGTTTTCAGGATCTCTTAACATCATAAATTAATAATTGGGAACATGAACAAGAGGGGACATTTTTTAATCATGCTTGGTGGACATTCAAAAAAGCTATTTTGGTTTCAAATACTTAATCTAGAAGATATTAAAGATTGATATGCAACTGAAAGCAGAGATGTTTCTTTTGGGACTGATTGTGAAAAAGTTGGAAAATAAACTCTGGGAACTTTTTTTTTTAATGTATGATAACAGCAGTAAAACTTTTATATGCATAATAGTGGAAAGATTTGACAATACCCATAATGAAGAATGGATGGTGAAGATGATGGAACTTGCTGAGATTATAAAATTGAAAGTTTTGATTAAAGACATTAGTTTTAATGCTGACTGGAAACCCTTTTAGATTTTTTTGTGTGAGACAGAAATTATATAGGTTTTGTGATTAGAAAACATTGCAGATGATATAAAAATGAATGTAACTTTAGAGTAAGGTTGAATTTATTTTTAATCCTGCTTTTATTACTTTTTAAGGTGGTGAGCATACATAATATTCCTTCCTCCTCTATTCCCCACAACAACCCTATGAGGTGGGTTGGGCTGAGAGAGAGTAACTGGCCCAAAGTTAGCCAACCAGTGCACATGAGGCAGGACTACAACCTTGGTGGCGCAATTAGCTAATGCACTGCTAAGTGGAAACACTTAGTTCCAACTGCCTGCAATTAGTGCCGATTCGAATCTCACCAGGCTCAAGGTTTACTCAGCCTTCCATCCTTTCGAGGTAAGTAAACTGAGGACCCAGATTGTTGGGGGCAATAAGTTGACTTTGTAAAATGCCGCTTGGCGGGGGCAAAAGCCCTAACAAGCAGGCATATACAAGGAATGAAGGTATTGCTAAGCACATTGATTTGTGCTTAATAAATTGTACGCCGTCCTGAGTCTCTGGAGAAGTGCGGGATATAAATTGAATTTAAATAAATAAATAAATAAAAACAATTATGTTCAACTTTCCGTAGGTTTCACCTTCCTGTTTTTTATGAGAGATGTCTTCTGCCTTGTAAAAATGAAAATATTTCCTTGTGTTTCTTCCAGTGATGCCATTATACCATTGCCAATTAAGAAAACCAGAGATTTAAAAAGTGTTGCCCTTGATCACGCAAAGCCTAGTTGCCCAGTGATTAATGCAAAGGATATCTCTTTAATGTGACACAACTGATGACTCTGTTTATTAAAGAGGTGAAAAGTTAGGCCTACATCCATGTTCACACAAAATCCTTAATCACCAAAGTTAAAACTAACCATGTTTCATATGGTGTGGAAAAGGCAGCAGTGTGTGTTTTGTGAACTTAGCCAGTGTGTTTCCATTTGTTTTTCCTCCCAGGTTTTCTGGAAAGCGAGATGGGGGAGGAGATCCTGCCTGTCATACATGGGAAATATCCAGACACTCCACCACCACGAGAAATGATTGACTTAGAGGTAGGCTTTGAATGTTTCTGGTTAGAGAAGCATGATAGACATTGTGTTGACCCAACGGGAGACGACAATCCAAAATAACATTAAATCAAGATCTTTATAGTTTGTTTGAAAAAGAAAGTTGATAAATGCAACAGCTTATTCAATTTTGTAGTTCCTAATTGTAGCTCTGGCTTTATCATGTTTCATCCTTCTTAGGCCTACTACTCTTTCTTTTTTAAAAAATAAATAAATCATTTTTACTATTCTACTATTCTACCGTTATTTCATGTATGCTCTATGTTATGGTTACAAAAAGTGTTATTTACTTATGGTTCTCATCTTCTCCAGCCAATATAGCCATGCTGGCTGGAGATTATGATATCAATAATCCAATATATTGTGAAGGCACAGATTGGGGATTGCTGTAATGAATATTTAAACCTGAGAGGGTAGGAATTGGGCAATCCAGTGCTTCGTTCTCAGTCTTGGCTAAATTAAAAGCTAAGCAAGGTTGCTGTGGTGTCTCCGCCCCCCAAGCATGCCCGACCCTTGGAGGAGGAATACAACGATGAAGAAGAGGAACTAGCAAGGCTTCCTTCTCCAGGACCCTCCTCTCTAGCAAGGCCTCCTTCTCCGTCAGCAGCCCAGCAAGAGCAGGCTGTTGTCAGCCAAGCTGGGGGTGAGCCGGAACAGCAGGTGGAGAGTGATAACAGCGGGGAGGAATCATGGCTAGATCCGAGGGAGAGACGGAGGGCTAGACGCTTGCAACAGGGTAGTAGTAGGAGGGGCCAGGAGTAGTTGAGTCAATGATTGGGCCACACCCCACAAGGTATAAAAAGGGGTGTGGCTGCACCAGGAACCTTGTGACAAACAATTAATCAAACTTTGGGGATAATTTTGCTCTGTTTTGGATCACAAAACATCTGTTTGAAAATTCATTCGGCTTGGACTCTTTGGATTCTGGTAGGCGATTACCCTTCTGTGCCTATGTTTCTGTTGATGTGGGAGAATTCCCTTTCAGACTAGTTGGCTATTTGCCATGCACTTGGAAACTCAATTTGGATTGCTTGTTTTGTGGCTGACTGCCAAGTCCTAATCATAAAGACTATTTCGGAAGGATTTAACCCTTTTATAGCTACGTTTGTTTGTTTTTACTGAAGGGGGGGAAACAGGACAGTCATATTAAAAAGGGACCAACTAAATAGGAACACGGAGCTCTCAGCAACATTGCCAACTGCTCCGTCAAAGGAATAAAATTCACAAGAGACGAAGAGACATTGTGCATCAACAGAGGCAGTGGTGGCAAAATAGAAACACACATCCATTGTCCATGCACACCAACCAAATGCACCAGAGACCAAAAGAACACAGAAGTGGAACCATCTCAAAGGAGATGGAACATCTCTGAAGACTCCAAAGAATGAGCAAACCATGGCTGTCTTCTCATCAGAAGGCTGAGCCAATGTCATCTTGGATGGATGGATGGATGCTCAATGCATAGAGAAAGCCAAAGAGATACTAAAAGGACCTGAAACCCACAACCCAGATAGGATTTTGGGTGTTTGGACCTTCTGGTGCCAGAAGTAGTCAGGGTATGGTTTTCAGGGGGCAGGGCTGCCTTATATATATGTAAGAGATAGCTAGATCTCCAAGTTCCCTTCCAACTCATTCTGTATTTTGCAACTTTTGCAACAGGGCGGAGGGGCAGTAACCAGTGGAAACAGTCAGGAGCTGCTTGTGAAGCCCCTTTCCTGAAGTCGGGCTCACGAGAAGAGTTGGGACAGTTGCCACCATGCCAGCCTCAGATGGTATCATTAGCAGGGACACCAACCTATGATATTGCAAAAGAACTGATAAAAAAAGGATGGTTATCTCAGAGAGGGAAGCAAATACTCCATCAACTCCCCACTACATGACTAACATGAAATCACGATCTCCTTTGGCTCATGAAATCATGACAGAGGTAAGCTCCAAAATGAGAGCAAGGAGGCGGCGACGTGGAG
>JANHFM010002860.1:51190-61713 GCA_032468115.1 Grayia smithii
TGGTTGGGGATCACCACAACATGAGGAACTGTATTAAAGGGTCACGGCATTAGGAAGGTTGAGAACCACTGATCTAGGCTGTAAAAAATATTATAATATACTATATTTCCAAACACTGCAACTTTTTGCAGTTGATGACTTGATAATTTGTCCATCCTATTCTGTCCAAATGCTTTTCCCATTCTTTTTGTACGGCACCAAATACACCAAATGTTGTTACTCTATAGGTCCAGAGTTTCTGTAAAAGGATTTGTAGGCTTGACAATTCATTTTGCAAATTGATTAAGTCAAGAGGTTATATTGGGATTTGTGAATTCTAGTTCTGCCTTAGGTATAATAGCTAGCTTGGGTGATTTTGGGTTAATTGCTCTCTTTCTCAGCCCAACTCACTTCACAGGGTTGTTGTGGGGAAAATAGGAGAACTGGGGAGTATTACATATGTTCACTGCCTTAAGTGAATTATAAACTGTAATAAACAGGATGAAAATCCAACAGATAAATATCTGCATCATCATTTGAATATTTTTCTCTATTTTTTAGAGATAATTTAAAAAGGTGGCTTATAACACCATTGTAATCAGGGGTGGATTCTACTTACTTCTACTACTGGTTCTAAAGGTGCATGTGCTTTGCTCGTGGTCAGAGCGTGCAGAGCGCGTGTCCGGTGCACGCGTGCCAAACAGGTGCTCCCGCGCATGTGCAGCTTTTTTTGAGGAAAAAAACCTCAAAAAAAGCTTCCTGCGCATGCACTCTACGCGCGCTCTATGTGCTCTGCGCACAGACCGGTAAGTACGGGTGTGCAGGGGGGGGGCAGGTCCAGCATGCGTAGAACCGGTTCGGTGATGTCACAGCGTCACCGCTACCTATTTGCGCGAATCGGACCGAACTGGGAGCAACCCACCACTGATTGTACTAGAACTTCTTGATATAAAGCACATTCAAAGGATGAGAATAAAGAGAAATTTTAATATTAGTTGTAATAGGTTATATTGAAAATATATTTTAAATGTATGGCAAATGGTTCTGTAGAAAAATAAATCGGAGCGCTGGGCATGTTGCTTTCTTCATTGCTGTAGAAATCACAACTGTTCCTGGCATAAAGGTGACATAAAGTTTCTTTCTTTTATTCATTTTTTAATTCTTCTGTTAAGTTCTTCAGAGATAAAGAGAAGCAGCCAATCTGGATAGGGTTGTTGTCTCTCTTTAAAGAAAAAATAACAGAACTAAACATTATTAAGGAATAATTTAAAACAGTTACAGGGATGATATTTCAGTGGTGCAGAGTAGAATATGCACCTTTGGAAGGTTTTTTTTCAGTCTCATTATTTATAGAATATAGATTCTTTTCTTTCCATGCTCCCAACAATTTGTAGAGAAATGTGGAATTAAACACATGGTTGGATAAGTATCAAGTGGTTAGATAAATACTTTAATCCCTCAAACCCCCTGCCCCTTATTTCACACAAGTTGTCTTTTAAGAAATGCCATACTTCGGCATTCCCAACCTGACATGCTCTAGGTGTCTTGGGACAGCAGAGATTCAAGCTGGGGCTGGAATAGTTAATACAGCAAACTATTCTAACTACATTTCCTAAAGATTAAAGAATTTGTGGGCCACTCTGTGCTATTGTAGAACTATTTATTTAGTTATGACTCTTAATTCTTACTTTTTTTGTGTGTTTTCTTGTGACAGAACTCCTTAAGGTCTGCACCTTCCACACTCATGACTGGTGAATATCAAGTTCTTGCAGTGAAATAAAATGGATGCTTCATACATACTTGCCCAAAGTTGACAGAAGTCTACCGTACTTCTTTATTCTTCTTTAATTCCAACAATGTGTTAAACTTTCCATTATGGCTTTGTAACTCTGTAGAGTCAGTAGTGCAAAAAATAAATAGAATTAACATCTACAGTTTAATATCTGTTTATTATGATGGTTTATTTTAGCAGCTTGCCTTCATATATTAGCATTTTGTGTCATCGTCTACTAAGGCTGAAAACAATTCCTTGGAAACAAATAATAATAACAACGAATAGTAAGGCAACTTTATTTGGAACAGCTTTCACTCTTTAAGAATACATTTAACACTATCAAACAACAGTGGGTTATCCTAAGTCCTTCAAAAGGAGTCAGTAGGTGAATAATAATGCCAAATCTAGTCTAAACATTTTGCTAACTATGCAACCAACCATAATAATTGCTTATGATTATTAATTGTGATAGTTCATTATACAGTCAGCGAGATGTTTAGATTGGATTTGGTATTTTTATCCACTTATTGAGTGATTCCCAAGGACCTGGTATAGACAGCTGTTTGATAGTGCTGAAAGTACCATTGCAAGATGTAAGCTGTTCCAAGTATAACTGCCTTTTGCAATTGACTAATGGTGATTTTATCAATGTCAATGGTGTTCAAGTGATGCTTCAGATGTTTTGGGATTGTACCCAGGCCACTTATTACGAAAGATACTATCTTCACGGCTCTTCTAAACAACACCAGAGTGGGGCCCATCCAGATATTGGAGGAAATCTAATTCTAGAGGGCAGGCACTGCTGCAGAACAGGTATACTTTTAGGGTCCCAATAAATCACATCAGGGGTGAAATGCAACAGGTTCTGACAGGTTTTGGAGAACCGGTAATGGAAATTTTGAATAGTTCAGAGAACTGGTAGCAGAAATTTTGAGTAGTTCAGAGAACCGGCAGATGCCACCTCTGGCTGACCCCAAGTGGGATGGGAATAGAGATTTTGCAATATCCTTCCCCCAGGAGTGGGGAGGAAATTGGGGATTTTGCAGTATCCTTCCCCTGCCACGCCCACCAAGCCACACCATGTCCACCAAGCCACGCCCACAGAACCAGTAATATGAGTTTTGCCACTGGATCACATTATTTAAATAATGAACCTGAAGTGTGCCAGCCCTGCACTGAAATGGGTCTACTCTAGATAATCCATTTCCTCCAGGGTTCTAATCAACTACAGACCAACTATTGGCTAAACAAACTTTCCCAAAAAAGGATGATTGGAAACTGGTTGTTGGTGGTTGAAAACTGTTGGATTCAAGGACAGCTTTTTGAGGTGAGGGTGCACTAATGTTACCAGATATCTGAACAGGCAAGAGAATAAGGACAATTGGAAAGGAGGGAAAATAGGAGGGGTGGGTGGGAGAGGACACACTGTGTATTTGTATTTACTTTCATTAGACAGCAATGGATTACAAATGAATAAACAGGTACACATTGCTAGTGTTGGCTATTTGCCTAGCCTGCTCTGCAAGGCATGTAGAAAGTTAGCACCCACTCCTCTCCTAGAAGAATGAAATATTTTGGGAAATATTATAAAAGGCAGAATATTATATTTTGCTAAAGGAGAAACATGCTCTTGGAAAATAGCTCCCACCTTTCTTAATAGCCCCAGCAGGACTGGGCCAGCCTATCTACAAGACAGGATGATGGGATTATTCTTCAGGGCAAAGCCATTCAGCCACAATAGGAACTGCATTGCATCAGCCCAAGTTTCAACCAAGCTTGCCTCAGAAAACCTACAAAGTTAGCTATGACCCCTGCATAGCCCCATGGGAGTCTGACAGCAACCAACAGAATACATGTCCTTGTCACAGGAACAGGAAGCTCAACGGCAAGGCCCAAGAGAGGGTATAAATAACACACACTCTCCACTCCATGTGGTCAGCTGCTCAGGGCCTCAAACCCATGTGGTGAACCCTGTTCATCAATAAATCATCTTTCAAATCAGTCTCCATGTTTTCAGTGTCTTTCTCCCCACTTGGAACAGAACCAGATGGATAATTCTTCCAACAGGCAGTTAGAAGGCAAAAGCCTTCAGTGTGCAGCTAATTTAGGTCTTGTCAATTTCAAGCATCAGTGAAAGTTAGCCCAAGGTAATAATCAAATAATTAAGGTCACAGAGCAGAACTTTTTCATAAAGGTCTGAAAAGAAATAGCTTGTATCAGGGGTGTCAAACTGGTGGCCAGTGGGCCGGATGCTTCATGAACAGGCCATGCCAACCTCAGCTCTGCAAAGGCAAAAAACATTGCGATGTGTTACAATTGAGTTTGACACCCGCATTGTAGATGCTCAAAAAATGGACGTTTGATTTTAAGGCTATGCCCGGACAACGGTACCACCTTCTTTTTCAGTGAGGTCAACACTATTGCCTGGCCCCAACAGCACTGGCCACTTTTACCATCCAGAAGGAGCCGTATCCCATAAACAGGTGAATAAACTGACAGCACAGAGAATCCTAACCACTTCCTTGGGAATTAAGCTCAGATTAGAATCTAAATTTGCTTGCATGTTAAACAGGACAGCTTTCACCCGAGAAAATCCAGAATTGGGAAATATTTTATTAATAGTTTAGATCATGGGTCCTCAAACTACGGCCTGCCGAAGTCATTAATCCGACCCACACAGGACCACAAGGCTGTCCCGCCCACATCGCCCCAACCACCCTTCGGCAGAGCGCAGGACTTACCTTCGCTAGCCCCATGGGCTGGATCTGAAAGATAAGCCCAACAATTTTGGCCTGCAGAGACACTCTGGAGGCAGAAGAGGTGAAAACTGGGGTGTATAGATGCCCCAGCAGGCAAAGAACGGGTGAAAATGGCCTGTTTTTTGCCAAAATACGGGCCATTTTTGCCTGTTTTTGGCCTGTAGAATGCTGTTGGAAGCAGGGAAGATGAAAAACAGGGCGCACAGAGACCCCAGGAGGCCAAAAAATGGCCTGTTTTTCACCTCCCCCGCCTCCAGAAGATAGATAAAGAGAGAGAGAGAGAGAGAGAGAGAGAGAGAGAGAAAGACATAAAGAGAGGGAGAGAGAGAGAGAGAAAGAAAGTGGGGGAGACAGAAAGAGAGAGAGAGAGAGAGAAAGAGAAAGACAGAGACAAGAGACAGAGACAGAGAGAGATTTCTCAAGCTCCTTGGGGCTGAGAAGAATTGCTGCAAAACTGAGTTTTCTGGAGTGGACCACCAGACTCCAAAACAACTGAAATATTATCTAGCAAAAAGAAAAGTCAAGCAAAAGAGCAACATGCAAACATAAGCATATAAAACAACCCCAAGAGCAAAACAAATTAAAGTTTAATTTATGTGCATTGTGTGCGCACAAATCAAATGGACTGTTTAAATGGACTGTTAAATTGGCCATGCCCTAGTCACATGACCATCCAGCCCATCTGGCCTCCCAAAGGTCTGAGGGACCATCAATTGGCCCCCTGTTTAAAAAGTTTTAGGACCCCTGATTTAGATGTCATAAAACCCTGAGTAAGCTTTGGGGTTTCCTCAGATTTCTTCATCTAGTTGCATATAAAAAGAAATTAAAGGAAAAAAGATGTTAGGATTAGTGCTCTACTGTTAATATTTGCGTATTATATAGTGTATGACATATTAGAACATTGCAGTCAATACATTTTACATAAACATTGTATGTTTTTCCCCTCACTTGTGACCAAGCATTTTTTTTAAAAAAACATCAGACTGATAAACAGTTATGAAAGTCACCATTTCAGAGCACTTTAATTATTTAAATAAAATTATTACTCAATTTAGGTTTGAATAGACATGCTACCATTACAGAAGTAGCAATATAATATGGGATTTACACCAGTTTGTTCTGAATTTAGGAAAAACACTCTCCCATTATTGTGTTGGAAACAAAATTTAATAATTTCCGTCAGCTTCTGTCAGTAGGGTACAAGATAACTGACGGAACAGAAATATTATTCTCGCTCCGGATTTTCAAGAGTCATGATCAAGATAATCATCGCGTGGACATTGATCAATTGCAAATAACAAAGCGTTTTTAAATGCTCTCCATTTCATCTTCGATAATTTTCATAAATCTGCCAACACTTTCCATGCCGAAGTAAATGGGCTAATAAAATCATATTCGAATGTTTAAATCTGGATCATCCCCCAAACTCTGATTTTGGGTATAATATTACAAAATTCTGATGATTTTGTTCCCTACAAGAAATTAATGTTTTAAGATTTAGAACAAGCTTCCGCATCTCGGTATCACTGTTTCCTCGCTAGGAGTTCTGGGAGTTGTAGTCCAATGTAATTATACCTCTCTTTGGTTTTTTTCTTACTAGAAGATGAGTGAACTACAGTTCCCATACATCTCTTGGAACATGTTCCTCTGCTACAGTAGCAGCCACCTGCTGTAGTAACCGGAAGACGACGATTCCATAGCTGGACACGTCGCTACATTAGACGTATTAAGCTGTCACGCGTGTCGAGCGGCTCAGCATGAACGGTGTGAAAGTGACGCCCCAGCGCGAAGGGTTTCCCCCTCCCCAAGATGCGCCCCTGCCGGCCCAGGACGTGGCGCAGGTCCGGCTCCTGATCTCGGTGGCGGTGGCTGTGTTCGTCGTCTTAGTTCTGGGTGAGTTTCAGCGCGCCTTAGCCCTGCTCGCCAGTTGCTTTCCAGCGGCACAGAAAGCGGGGAATGGAAGGTGAGCCGGGCTCTCCTAGTGACGCGGAGCCTTTCATCGCTCTGGCCCTTTAAATCACAATTGCAAGACTGGCGTACAGCGTGATTATTTGAAGGTGGGTGGCAGGGGGGCTTTTGTGAAGTTCATCAGTGGGTCTTGTCGTAGAGATGAAGAGGAGAAACTGGGTAGGTTATTAAGAAATATGCCCTAGATTCTGTTATGGATTGCACCAGTAAGAGACTAAACCAGAGGTCTTCAAACTTGGCAGCTTTAAGACTTGTGGACTTCAATTCCCAGAATTCTCCAGCCAGCATAGCTGGTTGCATAGCTGGCTGGAGCATAGCATAGCTGGCTAGAGAATTCTGGGAGTTGAAGTCCACAAGTCTTAAAGCTGCCAAGTTTGAAGACCTCTGGGCTAAACCAATTTCGTTTTATATATGATGTATACAAGGACAATAAAGGCAATATTATACTATACTATACTATTGTAGAGAAACATCTTGCCACATTTGGGGAATGTGTGGAAGGAGTAGTAGATTGCTCCCAAATGTGTTACATTTGAACTTATTTTCATTGAAGACTGATTTGGGGGAGTTTTGCAAAAGCTATGTTCCTTGTCAATCTATTTTTCTGGGTCCCCCCCCAGACAGTGAAAGACTCCAAACAGTTTTCCACTGTCAAAATAAAATGGCTGGGAAAATAAGTATTCTGATAAAACACATCTGGCAACCCCTCAGGCTGGTGAAAATTGCTTTGGACTTTTTTGTGACGGTTTTATAATATTTGATGAAAGTGCAGGAAAAAAAGAGCTTGTAGGCAAATGTAGAGAGTGGGAGGCAAATTTAATTGAGAAAAGGCTTCTGATTTCTGACAAGGTAATTGTAATTTGTAATTCTGGCAAAGTAGTGTATTTTATCATTGAGTTTAATGTTATTTTGAATGAACTGCTGTCCTACTACAATGGTACTTAAAAGTTTGTAAACTTTTTGAATGTTCACTATTTCTACATGCCATAGATATGATATAAAATGTGATCTGTTCTTCACTAAAAACTAGATAAATCCAGTTCAATGAGTCAAAAACATATTTGTATATTTGAAAATGATCCAGAGCTCCATATCTTTGTGCTACAAAAGTATGCCACATCTCATGTGTGATATACCACCTTTAGGCATCAATAATTGCAACTAAATGTTGATCAGTTTTGCATGTTGATTTGGAGGCATTTTAGCTCATTCCTTCTTATAGAACAGCTTCAAAGGAATGTTGATGGATCTCCTTGCATGAACTGCCCACATCCACAATATTTCTATACAGGATGAAGATCAGGACTTTGATTTGGTCATTCCAGAATATCTAATTCGTGTGCGTGAAGTAAACCGCTTGAAACCCACCACTGTTTTAGACATTGCATGAATCAAAATATTTTCTTGGATAGCAATGTTATTTATGCATATAGCTCAGTTATTCAGTGAATTGCTTTTCTTTTTCAGTACTTTGGAAAGTTTTCCAAGCAAGAAAGAGCAGTCGGACAGCAGTACTTCTGGCTGGTCTGTGTGACTCAGGAAAAACTCTTCTGTTTGTTAGGGTATGCAAGTTTCTTTCATAATTTCTTTTAGACTGTATCTTTTAGACTAATATTTTGATGTGATTTTTTTCATGTAATTGGAAGATTAAACTTAAACACTTTTTTTTTCTTGCTTTTGAAGCCTTTGAAAGCATTAGATCGGTAATTTTACTGAGAATATTTAATTTTGTCTGCTTTCTTTTGATTTCCATAGCTCTTAACAGGAAATTTCCGAAATACTCAGACTTCCATAACCGATGGTTCTGCCTTGTACAGAATAAAAAATGACAAGGTAAGGATGAAAATGTTACATATTGTGGTATATATGTGTGCATATGTGAAAGGATTGTTATTTGTTTGAAATAAACTCAAATAATGGTAGAAGGCAATAAAAATGTATAAGCCTAAGCAAAATACTGCCTAAAATTGCTCCATGATAAATATTTATTGCTTCTCCTATAGAATAGGAATGTGACTTTAATTGACCTTCCTGGCCATGAGAGCTTGAGGCTTCAGTTCCTGGATAGGTTCAAGGCTGCAGCTAGGTAAGTTTCAAAAGAGTGGTTCTATTAGCATTTTCAGAACATTACTGGTGTATAGACTTTTAGGATTGCTGCAAATAAATATATATTATATATTATATATTAATTGCATTTATATGCTGCCCTTCTCCCGAAGGACTAGAGGCGGCTCACACAACCAGAAATACAAAAATACATTTAAAAGTGCAAAGCATTTTAACATAAATGCAATACTAAAAAACCCCAACAATATAAATTAGAATTAAAATAGCAGTTAAAACAATAAAATATCTGCCCGTCAGCCTTGCTGGTTAAAAAGCCAGGTCTTCAGATCACGGCGGAAAGAACGGAGGTCTGGGGCTGTCCGGAGGTCAGTGGGTAGAGTGTTCCAGAGGGTTGGTGCGCTCACAGAGAACGCCCTCGCTCTGGGCGCCGACAACCGACACTGTCTGGCTGTCGGCACCCTGAGGAGTGCACCCTGAGGAGTGCGAGCGCACGGGGCGGTGGGATAACTGTATTGTACACTTAACTGCAACTAATGTTGCAGTTAAGTGTACAATACAGTTGCGTGAATCTGGCTCCCCCCAATGACTTAGTCAGAAGTCAGCTGGGAAAACAGCAAATAGCAATCACATGACTCTGGGACACCGCAATCGGCATAAATACATGCCAGTTGCCAGTTGTGATGCCATGACAGTTGTAAATTCGAGGACCAGTCGTAAGTCACTTTTTTAATATTGTTGTAACTCTGGTAACTAAATGAATTATTATATGTCGAGGACTACTACTGCTTCAGATCCAAAACAGAAAGGGTGCCTGAGAGGGACATGAATGCATGTATACTGCTACATTTAGCGACTCTTTAAAGAAATTTCATCTCTTTATATTAAGGGCTTGCCCATAGAACACCCACACTCATTCTGAGGCATCTTGATACGCCTTGTCAAGGATAGTCAGTTTACGCTCATCATCCCAGATTTGATAGAAAGTACCCCAATCTGGTGCCTTTGGGGTGTTTTCCCATACAGGTAATCCTTAACTTACAATCAGTTTCTTAGTGGCTGTTCAAAATTACAGTGGCACCCCACAAAAGTTCCAATCTGTAGGCCACCTCCCACATTTTGAGTGCTGGACAACCGACCCATATTTATGTTGTTCGCAGCATATACCACAATCACATGACCAAAATTTATGATTTTTTTTTGGTGGCGTTTATTTCCAGTTGTGACAAAAATATCCTAAAGTGACAGTCATTAATCTCTTAATGACTGGATTCACTGAACAATCATGGTAATTTATTTAAAGACCATTGCAGAAAATGTCATAAAATCAGGTCATTTACATAATCACCTGCTTCATGACCATCATGACTTGCGACCATAATTGGCAGGCTCCAATACTCTCATAAGTCAAGGACTATCTAATCATATAGTATTTACGGTTATAGTTGCAGAAAGCTGATGCCGCTATTAGAATCTAGATAATGATGGGAAAAAAGACTGGCACCTTAAGAAAAGAACTTTGCTGAGTGAAATCGTTCAGAGCTCCCCAATATTTCCAGCTTTGCTGACTGACTGGGGGGGCAGGGGAGTGGGGAGAGGGAATGGTTCAACACGAGTGGCCGGCAAGAGCACACCTGTGCAGCTCCATTTATACAAATTTATTTATTTATCCATTTATGCAAATGGATAAATTTATCCATTTATGCAAATGGAGCTCACAAGTGCTTGTCCACTGCTCATGGAAGTGCTCACCCACCATTTCCACAGCCTGGTTGTAAACACCTCATGGCCTACTAGTGAGCTGCAGCCCAGAGGTTGGGGACCCCTGAAACTCGTGAAATCCAAAATTTTTTACTACCAGTTCTGTGGGCGTGGTTTGGTGGGAGTGGCAGGGAAAGGATACTGCAAAATCCCCATTCCCTCCCCACTCTGGGGCCAGCCAGAGGTGGTATTTGCCGGTTCTCTGAACTACTCAAAAT
>JANHFM010002860.1:72622-83947 GCA_032468115.1 Grayia smithii
CCCCGACGGGATTTCTCTTTTTTAAAGTAAATCCCATATAAAGGGCATAACAAAAAAGTATCAGATTTCTCTGCTTTGACAGTGCAAAGGTAGATTCTCTCTCTCTCTCACACACACACCATTCTGATAAATCCTAGCATGCTTTCGTTTCTTCAGAATAAGAGAGATACTGAATATGTAAATATTCTCTTATGCTACTGTTTCTTAGATTATGGGGTCTTTTGAAAACTAAAATTAAATATACTTTGAAGGATCTATTTTTGCTAAGTGTCATTCTTAACAGAAGCTCATGGCTGAAGAAAATGTGTTTCTTTTAATTTATTCATTAAAGGAATGGTTTATTATATTTATCTCTTCTCATTCTTTTTGATATAGATGCTTACCTCCACGTAGGAAGCCCATCTGAGTTTTCCTTTGTTAACAGTAATAAGCCATTTCATTTCATTTTGAATCCTAATAATTGGAAATTAAATATCTGACCTCTGTAACATTCAGCTCACTGCAAAATTGTGTTATCCTTTTCTGTATGAACAATGTACTAACTTGCCTTGCTTTAATTTTTTAATCTTTTGCAGTGGTATATGGTTATGGTAGGGAGAAGAGTTACAACCAGGTGAATGTTGAGCTAAGCTGCCCCCAGCAGGAATGTGGGCATGGCAAATACTCAGAAGGAGCCCTCCCTAGTTTCTTGGGTTATAAAGCTAACAATGGAGAAATGTACTTTCAGACTTGCAAGATTCTGATATTGTAACCTTACAATTATAATTTGTTTATCTAGGTGTGCTTCTTGTCTTAACTACCTCACAAGACTGTCATGTTTTCAGTAATTTGGTTTTATCTTTAAAAATGTTCTCTTTTCATAAAATACCCTGGAGAAAGAAAATGGGATGGGATAATCTGTTTCTGGGATTACATGTGTGTAACTAGGACCACTTCAAATAGTCTATTCGCTTTAAAACATTTGTGTTTTCAATGGTGAAATGCAAAAAGAGCATTGCCAGACCCAGTATATCCACCTCAAAACAATTCGACAATAGCACTTAATCCTGTCTTCCCATTACTGTCCCCCCTCCCTCCAATGGTGAGAGCAGCACTGCAGAAGCGGCTATGTTTCTTTCTGGTAATTTGCATAAGGATGCCTACATGGTTATTGGATAGGAAGCCCAATTGATTTTGCTTCTCAGCATCTGGTCACCCAGAATAATCAAGAAGCAGTAGGGCTGGGTAAAGGGGGTAAATCATAGGATTATTATGCCAGGAGGAGGAAATCATGTCTCTTTTACTGGAAAGGAATGTATTTTTCACCATAATTGGTGTGAAGTGATACTAGGTTATGACCAGTGGCTTACTGTGTATTGATTGCTTACTTACTAGTAAAAGAGTGATCTGATTGGCTGCCAGTTCTCAGCATATACTGCAGACTTACAGTGCAGAAGTCACTGTAACATCCAGCTAACTAAAATGTAAGTGACCATTCAAATCTTGCTTCATTTCATCTCATAAAATTAGAATCTGGAATGGCTGATCAAATATGGTAGTGCTCAAAGTTCCTGTTAAAAATCTGAATGTTATTTTTATAACCAATTCTGAAGAGAGAGCAGAAAACAAGTGTGACAACCATAAAGTGAAAATAGCAGTGGAGGTAATAAGCAGCTTCTGCTAGTGGCAAGTGAATGAAGCAATATACGAGGCAGGGAAGTCACAGAGGTGCTTGCAAAAACAACAATATCCAGGCTAAATCAGCAAGGAAATAAATAGGTCAATGGATTTGAGAAGGAAAGAAAACTTGAAACAGATGATCAATAGCTTTGGCTACAATTAGACAAACTAAATTGTGCATGGGATAAGACTACAAGTAAGCAGAAGTAATTTCCAAAGCATATAACTGAAATATTTTGGCTGTACAGAACTGAGATTGAAAAATACCATTCCATAATGAAAAACCCACATTTGTTATAACATCGTAGTTAATCTCTGTGACACGTTCTGTAGTTTTAGCTAAAGTGACAGCTAAAATGAGATCTCAGAAAGTAACTCTCTCTGTAGTGCATCCAGAATGTGACTACATGGACTATCACACATTGATTGACAACATCTGGAGATATGTCTTTGTGTAGTTTTTTTTCTAGTTTCACATGTATCTGAGTTTCGTTTATTGAAGACATTGACAAATCACACTTTCCCCCAACAATTAACAAAGACTTTCTAGACCCACACACTGCAGCAACTATATTTTTTACAATGATTGTTGGCTGCATTCTCAACTGTAATAGTGGGTGAAACCAAGCATTTATACTGTGCTTGGATGTGTATACATACACCTCTACACAGCTGTGTGTGTTAATGTATGTTTTATGTCACTATGAGACATGCATACACATGTATACCAAAATTACATACATTATCACTTCGTCATTGCCAAGGTAAATTTATGGAGACAGACCATTTATTCTCTCTTAACCTTTGTTCGTTCATGCAGAAATTACTATCACTCATAATAATAAACCACCTTGAATAGTCCTGTTGGTTAAAAATGGTGATCTTATAGGGACATTTTTTTGAAGTTATAGTAATTAACAATCCTGTTTGAAATCTGGCAACTGGTTTGAATTTTTCATTAGAAGAATCTACTTTTAACAATTGAAAGCATTGCATAAAGATATTTGGGGAGTGGGAAGGAGAAATATATGTTTTTCAACCTAAATTTAATGGCGCTGTTACTGATTATAGTGATTTTTGCAGGGAATAAAGACTAACTCAGAGTTTCCTGATCCAAACGATGCTTGTAAATAGACAGCGGCGTTCTTGTTTTCCCATATACATTCAATTATACATTTGTTTTAGGGCTTCCATTAAAGTTTTAAAAAGTCACACACTTGGTCTATGTGACATAAGTGAAGACTTTAAACCATTTCTGATATTAAAATAGGATGCAGGAAGCTGCACATGCACCACAGAGTGTGCCAAGATATTCTCTTTGAGAATGGGGTGTACTATGCAGCAAGACTGCCACTGTCATGAATTAGATTTCACTTAGAGCTTGCTCTTCCTCCTTTTTATAGCTATAGAATCAGAGACCTGTATAACAGTTGCAACGGGATTGACTATGCTGTCTCTAGTGTATAAATGGTAATGCTCAGTGAACTGATCAGTATTAGGTTACTACAAGATGCAGCTACAGCTAATATGTTAAACTTTGAAATCAGGCAGCCTGTATAATTTTGGGGTTTTTCTTTGTAAATTTTAGCTCAAGTTGATGGAGACTTGACTTTTATTTTTTACAAATATACAATTAAAAAAAAAAGTGCCCCAAAAAGGATAAAAGTCCCCATGGCTGAAAGTTGTATACACACGATTAAAGTGTCTTGTGGAAAATTCTGAATTGTTTTGGCATTTTTAATAAAGTACATTATATTACAACTAAATAAAACAAAAAAGAAAAGGCTAGAGCCAGCTGTTGATTTGTGTTGAGCCTCCCCACCCTTAGAGAAGTATTGAGAGAAAAAGAATCCTCCCCAACCAATAACTCAATTTGTATTTTGAGGAAGCTAACCAATAGGAAGCAACACAACAAGCGTGGTGTCAAATGAAGCTGACAGATCCTGCATTTTGCATTAACAAGAACATCCTCCTTCACTCGCTGGTGGTTCCTGTGGTTTGTCCAATTTAATGTCTATCACTGAAGAAAAGCGTTAAGGGAGATAAGCAAAAAAGTTATTTGTTTGGTCATTATGAAATAAGAAGTGTATTCTTTGGGAGAACAAGATTTTGTTACATATTCCAGTAAGCGAAAACAGGTAGTCCTAGACTTACAACCACAATTGAGCTGAAAATTTATGTTGCTATACTAAGTCAGAAATTTGTTAAGTAAGTTTTTCCCCATTTTACGACTTTTCTTGCTACGTTTATTAAGTGAATCACTGTAGTAGTACGGTTGTTAAGTGAATCTGGTTTCCTGATTAATTTTGCTTGTCATAAGGTTGCAAAAGCTGATCACACGACCCTGGGACACTGCAATTGTCATAAATGTAAGACAGTTGTCAAGCATCTGAATGTAAATTATGTTACCATGGGGGTGGTCATACAGTAAGTGTGAAAAATGGTCGTCACTTTTTTCAGTGCTGTTGTAACTATGAACAGTCACTAAGCAAACTGTTGTAAGTTGAGGACACCCTGTACTGCATTAATCAGCAGCATCAACTCTGGAGGGAAAGAATATGCACTGTCTGCCCTTATAATCACCTTAAGTGCACCATAGACAGAATTCTGATAAAAAAATACTGCTAAGAATGCTTATAGCAAAGTTCAGATGGACTAATCAGTTACTTTTTTCTTTATCCTGAAAAGGTTAAGGGTGCCATTTCCATTTACCCTGTTCTCTCTTTAGAACTGGTCCTTCACCAATCATTTAGCAATCTATGATGAAGTTAGGAAATGGATTATATAACTGATTATTACACCTGATATTCAGTTAACCAGTGGTAGTAGTTAAAATGAAGAAAAGGAGACTTAAACCGTGCCACTATCCAGCTAATGAATAAATCACTGGAACTCCAAGTGAACATATGTACATATTCAGTGCAGCTACTCTAAATGTAAATAGTCCCATAAAAAACTGGGTGGGATTTCTTCCTGAACCACCCTGGAGAACAGATACTCACTTTAAAAAGCAGTGCAAGTGAAGTTATTTTGTTAGCAATATCCAGGTCATGCTTTCTGTATATGCTGCTAACATACCTAGCAACAGTGGTTGGTTGCTCCCCGTTCGGTCTGGTTCTTGCAAACCGGTAGTAAAAGTGGCGGGAGGCTCTGCCCATCCGGCCAGATGTCATCATGGACGATCTGCGCATGCGCAGTAGCGCACGTGTTCTCTCTCATTGCAAATTGATAGTAAAGGTAAGTAGAACCCATTCCTGCCTAGGATATATTACTACGTCACCTAAACAAGCTACCCTTTTTCCAAAAGAAAAGGTAGGACTTAGACTAGAAGACAGACATAGCTCACTTTTGCTACAGGGACTTAAAGCATATGTCTTTTTTCTGCCCAAAGAAATATTTTGTAGTCTGGGTTGCTTTTAGACTTTTTGGATAAATGAAAATTAGTACTGGCGCGCGGGTGGGCCCAGCTCCTGGCCGCAGAGAACCGGTTCGGTGATGTCATAGCGTCACTGCTACCGGATCGCGTGAACCGGGCCGAACCAGGAGCAACCCACCACTGCTTGACTGTGTCTTCTGTTGTTGCTGAAAACCACAAAGGTAAGTGGAGAAATTTATGTGTTCTATGGGCACTGTAACAAACTAAGGTCTTCCAGGTATGATGATGTAGAGAACAGTCCTGGGTCTCCAGGATTACAGCAGCTTTGAGCATGCTGTTGGGCCAGTTGGGCAGCTAAGATTGGGGGGACAAAATAGGCAGGTGAAGGCAGTTGCAGCATCCCTGCAGTTGATCAAAAGAGGGAGCCGACTGCCAAACACTTGAATTTTCATTACAAGACCACATGGGTGCTACAATGGCTGTAACTCTGGGTAAATCCCTTTGTTCAGCACGTTTATAATTTCAAAAGGTTGCTGAACAAACAGTTGTTAAGGGAAGACTACCTGTAGCTCATTTAATAAGGACTGAATGGCAAGTTGTATATCATCTGAATATTGGCATGCAAAGCCCAGATAGAAAAAAAATCACCCAAGCCCATCATTCACATTGCGTAAAAGACACATGAATGTGCTGGCATTTGATCAGAAAACTTTCAATTTCTGATATCTCATTTGTACAAGATTAAATTTTTCAATAAGTAAAAGAACTTGAAATATGCATGAATGCCTTAGGAAAATAATCCATCAGCAGACACTGGAAAGTTCAAATTATGTTTGTGATTGCTGTGAAAGCAAATAAAAAGGAAATGGAAAAAGGGAAAACAATTCCTAAATTGAGCACTGAAATTTAGCAAAGACACAGCTGCTGTTCTGATTTGGAAGCCACTGAAATGACTTACTACTTTTACAAAGTGAAGGCATGACATAACGTTAACAAAGGAAATATAACTCACATTTGTTATCACTAAATAAACTAAAATTCAGATAGGAATGCTGAAATAAGATGCTCTTTTAAAGTAGTGTTCACGTAATCACTTGGCACATTAGAGTCTGCTCGAATTAATTTCTAAATCACATTTATTTGTTAAGATCAGCAATTTGGAGAGAAGGAGGACTTACACACTACTCTTGCAAAACTTACAGAAAGAATGTTAACATGGTATAAATTGCCATTAGTTGACAACTATCCATGTGTATTCTCTATTTCCTGCCAGCCTCAGGGACAGAAGGAAGTCATTATTGCTGGGTTTCATTTATCACAAATAAATAACAGTTAATTGAACAATATTCATTAGTACTGCTCTGTGCTAATGCTTTCCTTTGGTGTATTCATCCTATAATGAGAGAAATGAGATTCTGAGTTCAATTTAACAAGGTCATTTTGTCTGTGGAATTCACAATAGGAAGTAAATGGTTAGCTGATTCCTCATCTGCCTTCTGATACCTTGCAAGTCAAAGCTGAATGTTACCAAGACACACAGTTCTTGACTTGTACATTCAGTCACAGTGTGAAAACAAAATCCAAAACAACATGAACAGTGGTGGGTTGCTCCCAGTTCGGTCCGGTTCTATAGAATAGGTAGCGGTGACGCTGTGACATCACTGAATCGGTTCCAATAGTCCTGGACCGAAGCCCCCGCGCGCGCCCGTACTTACCTGTCCCAGCGCGCAGAGGCGCTTGCACAGGAAGCTTTTTTTGCTTAAAAAAGCTTCTGCGCATGCGCAGGAGCGCCTGTTCGGTACGTGTGCAAAGCGCACGCCAAATGCGTGCTCTGCATGCTCCGACCATGCACAAAGCGCGTGCACCTACAGAACCGGTAGCAAAGGTAAGTGGAACCCACCCCTGGACATGAACCATTTTCTACACATCTGTAATTAATTCTTGAAGGATTTGAAACAAATACAGAATTAGAACTTGGATTTGCAGCACTTTTCAAAACAGCTGCCTTTTGAAATCTACATAGGTGGAACACTATATAATGATCTTAAATTAAACTAGAAATGTTTGAACTGAAATAGCAATTTTTCTTGATATATGCTTACATTAATATATATGGAAAGCTATATTTCCCTAAAATAATAAGCACCAAATGTTCTTCACCAAGAAATGCTGAATTCTAAATGAGTGCATTCTTATGTGCTTCCTCATTTTCCCTTCTATATTCTATGTTAACTGAACATAAAGGGAGAGACAAAGGAAAGTGCAAAACTTAATTTTGTGGGTACTGATAATTATAAACAGCTTTCACTTTCAAACCTTCCACCCCAACCGCTAAGAACTACTTTAATTTAAAAAATCAGTATCAACCCAATCTTAATTTTAATGTAAACTAAAGAAAGTTCTAGGAGTGCTGAGTTTGTATTGAGGCAATACAGGTAGTCCTTGACTTACAACCACTTGATCAGTGAGTGTTCAAAGTTACAACGGCTCTGTAAAAAGTGACTTTTGACTGGTTTTCACACTTACAACCATTGCAGCATCCCCATGGTCACATGATCAAAATTCAGGCTCTTGGCAACTGGCATTTATTTATCACAATTACACTGTCTTGAGGTCATGTAGCCTTCCCAGATGCTTCCAACAAGTAAAATCAATGGGGAAAATCAGATTCACTTAATGACCATGTAATTCACTTGACAACTGCAGTGATTCACTTAACAGCTGTGACAAAAACGGTTATAAAATGGGGCTTAACAACTGTCTTGCTTAGCAACTAAAATTTTGGGCTCAATTGTGGTCACAAATCGAGATTTAACCCGTATTATAAATGGCCTAAATCAGTTTTCTAGGCTACAAAACTTGGTTTAATTATATTATACTTAATGCATTAACCAAATTATTTCTCAGACTTGATATAACAATTTGTATTTCTTTTAACCTGCATTCTGTCAGTCCAAAAGATACAGTATATTGCCCATGGCAAGAGACAGACCTTAGATTAGAATTAATAGTCTTCATTTTTGGAGCTTTAGATAACTTGCATATATGTATTATTTTGGGTGGTCCTATTAATTATTTCACACTTTAGATATTGGATTATACTGATTTAATAGTTAAAATATTTCTTGCTACTCCAACAGATCCAGCAACATAGTCATGGCTCCAGATGGGTTCTGTGAAACAGTGCCATGTTATATGATCCAGGTAACATACCTTGCTCAAAGGTCTGTTTGCCCAAATTTTGCCAGCCTTATGAAAGAATGTGAAGATCTTGTTGTTACCTCATGTGTTGGGCTAAAGATGCTAGAAAAGTTCAACTTATAATTTCAGGGGGTGTGGCTTGCTTTCAAGATGTCCCAGACTTTATATTCTGTTGCAACTACTTTTAGAGAAATTTCTGTTAGATTTTTCTGTTCTGCTTTTATATTAGTTTCTGAACTGTGATTTGCTCTCTGAGTTATTTTCTTAAGTTGCAAAGCCATATACATTTTTCTAAATAAAGAAACAAATAATATTTCCCCTATTCCAACCACTGATAATATGTGTGTGTATGAATGGAACAGCAGAGGAAATCTCTTCAAGCTTAAATTAATTTGGAGGAAGATATGTTAATATATATACAGTACATGTTACATATAAGACAATATGCAGCCTTATCTCTACAATCACAAACTAACTTGCCACCTTAAACATCCCATTCTTTATTTATTTGAATTGCCTCTGAGTTCCTAAATGGGAAATTCCCTTTGTGAAACTGCTGTTCTTAATTAATAAAGGATACTCCCTTCTTTACTCTTCTCTTGAACACTCTCCATCCCTGGTAGGGCAGATGCAACACGTCGGAAGAGCTACAGATACCAAGGCCAATGGGAGATGGGATTAAATAACAAGAGAAGAAACAACCAGGATCTTTGCATCCAAAATGAAATTGAAACTAGCAATAATACTGTCCATGTGACATTTATAAAAGAAGAATCCCAAACTGTCTTCCACTAGTATGTTAGCTGAAAGTTACAAAAATGAATGTTCTTCAGATTAGTATCACAGGGAAAGCCCTTCCACTGAGCAGTGAAAGCCACATGTTACTAGGAGGTATCATTTCAATTTCTAGCATATCAAGTTATATGCCTGGAGAGCCAAATGACTGAAAATCAGGGATAAATTAAATAAAAATGATTTTTGTATAAAGGCTATTAAGTGATGGCATCCTGAAAATGCTCAGGTCATGAAGGCCTATTTGCTATATAACAGAATAACCAGCTCTCGGTATATTCCCCCCTCCCCCCCAGTTATGTATCTTTTCTCATGTATGAAAAATGCAATTTCTCATGTGTACCCAAGAATAAGCATGTATTACCTGTTTTACATTGTATCCTGTTTTTGCACTTGTTTCAATAAACATGACATTCAGTTCTTTAGCTCTCTGTTCCCCTTCTTCAATGGTAATTTGCCTAGAGTCAGACAAAGGGAAAATGGTAGCTGATTCAATGCAGCTGGGAAAGTGGGGGAAAACAAGATATCTTGCAATTAGGATCCACCTACTTCCGTAACAAATGCAAGAAGAAATACCACTCTAGGGAATCTCTTCCTTTGACAAAGAGACCTTAGAGGTCTTCCATAATATAAGACTTACTGCCTTTCTTCAATTTTTCTGTGTACAGTATAAACAAATTAAGAGACACCTTTTATACCTGCAATACTTCCTTTTCATTCTGATAATGGGTATTTACCTTTTATCTGCAAGGTCAGTTTTGTTGCCCACTAACATAATGATGACATCACTTCCTCTTTCTGTTCTGACATCATCAATCCATTTGGAAGTTTGTTGGAATGAATTAAGATCTGTGAAGAAAAACCAGAAATTAGGTACAGGGCAAATGCCAGTCTTTCCAACAGAGGATAGAAATGGCTTAGCCAAAGGATTTGGTAAATTGTTATGATTTCTGACAATAGTCATAGTGCTGATTGAATTTGAGAAAATTCATTCAGACTCAGGGATGGAGAAACTCTGGTCTCCAAATGTTTTTGAACTATAACTCATATCATTTTTAGACAGTTATTCCACCCATATCTGAATTCCTCTCAGTAGTAAGATTCAAATCCCATCGCTACTGGTTTGCTCATAGGTGCACACATGCACAACACTTCTGCGCATGTGCAGAGACGTCCGGGCAGGTGGACAGAGCCTCCCTCCACCACTGTACCAGTTCGCCCGATCCGGGGTGAACTGGTAGCAACCCACCACTGGTTCCTCTCCCTGGATTAATCAATTCAGAGTGACCGAAAAATGACCTTAGGTTAAATAAATAAATAATTTATTTATTTATATGTGAAAATTTAAAGGGGATTTTGCACCATTTACTAAAACTATCTCAGAGGATTATTTGAAAATTAGAGAGAAATTGGACAGCTGGCTGGCTTTCCTTATAGAGAATCTCATTTCCTTAGAAAAAGGGTGAAATATATAAAAGTGTACAAAGAAATTATACAATAAAGAAGTTATATCAACTTTTCTGCCTATTTTATGAGGCTAGAGGAAGGAAGAAATAAAAGTGATTCAAAGAAATCAAAACTAGGATTTTGGATTCAGGACAATTAAAGTCAAGAGAGAAGGTTTGAATACAAAAAAATTACACAAGATAAAGTATTTTTACAAGGACAAGAATGGACAGGAAGTGAACAGAAGGTTGAAGACTTGCTGCTTTATTATAATTGTAATCCAAACAGTGATTGGGCATGATATCAAATGTGCCTTTCACAACAATGTCCATTAAAATGTTCTCAGCAGCACCTCATCTATTCCTATAGAAGAGACAGAACTAATGTCAACTGAAAAATTTTTCTCAGGTAGCTGATTTTTTTTATATCAGAACACAGTGATTATTACTCTCCCTAGCCAATTGATTTTAAAGCATGCATATCACAAGCAACATTCATACAATTTACAACTAATCTATTTTTCAAGCTCAAGCTGCAGATTATTATTGTTGTTGTTATTATTATTATTTCTGTAGTAGCCACTTGCAGCTGCAGCCAGACATTGTTCAGATAAAGTATCCCTTAGGAAAGACATTTTGTGTTGGCACAGCAGTAAATTCCAAGTACAATAATGCTCTTTTCCCCCACTATCCTTGTTTTGTAGACTATTTGGTTGCGTGTGTCTTCTAGTTTTCTGTGTGTACCCCTCACTGGCAACAGATTCAACCACAAGTTCTTCTAAGGCAGTGTTTCTCAACCTTGGCCACTGGAAGATGTATGGACTTCAACTCCCAGAATTCCCCAGCCAGCAG
>JANHFM010002860.1:123548-135026 GCA_032468115.1 Grayia smithii
CTCATGTCTCTCCCGCCCACCTCTCCCACCTGCCACCCCCAAATTGCATCCATTGTGGGCAGGGGCAGGAAGCCCTGCCATGCCTGCCACCCCCAAATTGCATCCATTTTGGGCAGGGGCAGGAAGCCCTGCCATGCCTGGGGGAGAAGAGATGGCAAGAGGAGCAAGCCCTGTCTCGCTCCATGCATCTCGCTTCTCCCCCACCCCTTCTGTCACTGTCTTCAATAAAGAGCCAGGCACTGTGGAAATGGGAGCCAGGTATGTGCGGTCTTTGGGCATCGGGCTGCCAGGAGTCGCCCGTTGGAGAGGTGGGGCAATTGCATTCCCTTTGCCTTCACTCCCAAAAGCGCTCCTCAGGCACAGCCACTTCTGCAGCAGGAAACTTGCAGCTCTCACCAGCCTTCTGAAGCCTACCATAGCAGCAGCTATCCACAATTTTTTAACCTTTATTTCATCCTGATCCACATGGCCCAGTACAGTCAGGGCAAAATAAGGGTTAAAAAAATGTGGATAGCTGCTGCTACAGTACCCTTCAGAATTGCCTGCTGTGACTATCACCATTAGGTAAGGAGGGTGCGAGGCATGTGGGGTGCGCCACTTGGTCTCTGGCTTCTTTTGCAGCTGCAATTGGCTGCAAAAGTGGCTGTGCTTGGTAGAGGCGCCAGCCTGAGCCCGCAAATCAGCTGTGAATGGTGTCTCAGATGATCCGATTAAGGGACCGAGAAGCCCTGAGATGACCGGGAAGGGCTGCTTCCTGTGCTAGCCATGCCCACCCCATCAGTAGGGCTTATTTTCAGGGGAGGGCATATATTTATATTTACATCCACCCTAAAAATCAGGCTTGGCCTTATTTTCAGGACATGTCCTATTTTCAGGGAAACATGGTACAACCTGTCATGGATGGGCTGCTTGGAGGATAAGCTGTCTAGCTGTTGATTAATTCTAATCCCTATCAGCCCCAGCAGAGGTGGGTTCTACTTACCTGTCCTACCGGTTCTAAAGGTGTGCGTGCTTCGCGGGTGGTCAGGGCGCACGGAGCATGTGTCCGGTGTGCGCATGTGCTTTGCATGCACGCGCGCCAAACAGGCACTCCTGCACATGCGCAGAAGCTTTTTTTGGCCAAAAAAGGTCAAAAAAGTTTTCTGCACATGCGCGCAAGTGCACTCCACGTGCTCCACGACCGGGCTGGTAAGTACGGGTGCGTGGGGGGCGCGGTCCGAGACACGTAGAACCGGTTCGGTGACGTCACAGTGTCACCGCTACCGGATCGCGCAAACCGGACCAAACCGGGCAACCCACCACTGAGCCCCAGGCAGAATTGCCAACTAACTGGAGGTACAGACTTCTCTAGCTTAAAGTTATTTGGAGTCATCTGAGAGAACAGGACTGTGAAATGTGTTATTCTGGATGTTTAAAAACATCAACATCAACTGAATCACCTGGAAATAAATGTAGGAAATGAGACATTGGACAAATGTTTCTGTCTTTGATTTTATTTCACTTGTTCCGCAGCAAAGATATGTAACAGTACTGAGCGCTCATGGGCTGGCAGAGCCTCCATTCTAAAAAAAATCACACAGAGGCAAATACATAGAAACACATTTATATAAGCTAGCTTGATCAGCTGTTTACAAATGTCTAGCAAAAAAGTTCCTGTGACACTGAAGAGGCAGTGTCCTGCTGTTTGGATATGAAAAATATGTCACAAAACTTGAAAGGAAAATCCAGTAGAAGTCAACAATTCTCCAGTTGCACCTAACCACAGCATAGACTTGCCTTGGCAACATCTTTTTTGTGACGTATTGTCCTGAAGTTGCCTTTATATCACCCCGGTCTGTACCAGGGGCCACCTGAAATAATCCTTAGCTATTTTGATTTTTCTCTCTTAAATTGGCCAGGTAAGTGAAAGGTGTGAAAAATACGACTATTCTCAATTATTCTGCAAGTGGCTCGGCTGAATTACCAGGTAGAACTAAACATGTAAGAACTTCCAAGATGTTGAGGCAATTTATTCCTAGACTCTTATATACTATTAATTTATTACATTGATAGCAATCACAGATGCATTTTCAGTTTCCCTCTTGTTTAGCTTATTCAAGTTTCCTTCTTTCACACTGATATTCCTTGGCCCATTGTTTGGATGTGACGGAGTTGACCTTATCTCCCTTTTACCCTATCTCCCCAAAGAAGTAGGCTCTCTATAGCATGATATCTGCAAAAATTATATGTGATACACACTTTTCCTAGTTGGAGGATCACACTTGCCCATTAAGTGGCATGACGGGGGAAACGGACCACACTCTAAAGAAATGTGGGATGAAGCTAGAACAAAAACTAAATTGTATTTCATTTATTTCTAATTGGAGTTAATTAAATATAATTCATATGAGTCCATATGAGTTATGTTTAATAAATCTTTTCAATAAATTTATAGTTTGGTAACAACCTTGGTACATTTGTTTCAATCTAAATTACAGCTTGGGGTCTCAGTTTTTGAACTTCGGAATTATGGGGTTTTTTTTGCAGGAAAAGAGATCATGTTCTGCTGTAATATCACTTTACTTGTATTGAAGTAAATAAGAACACAGGTTTATCTCCCAGGAAATGACTTTCTTAGAGGGCACATAGGAATCTCATTGTGCCCCACCCCATCTTCTAACATTTACCAAATTTGGGAATAAGAAATGACATTATCTACTTGCAACAAACTCCTGAAGTTGCTCCCCCAATAGCTAGATCAAACGGAAGCCTCTTCAGTCTTAATCAGCTGAAGTAAGATTTCTTTGCTGAGCTGGCAGTTCATTTCGGTTACTTTTTAGTTATTGGTGAGATAAAAATGGCTCTGCTGAACAGCGAATGGTGTAGCTACCAGAGAGGCATTGAAGAGAGTTAATGAAGCACCTTGCTGAGCAGATGGCCTCTTATCTTGATGTTACAGACACCTCCATACAGATTTGTCACCTGCACAATGTTTTATTAGCTCCCTTTGAAATACTCACGGGGAACAGAAAAAACATGCTGGATATACTGTATATTACAACACACTCACCCTTCTGGTAATGGAATCATAAATGTTGCAGACTTGTATGAGGACCATTGAAGATAAAGGCAATCCATAGCTCTGAATGAACCAGTGGCCAAGAGCTTTCCCCTATCCATTTAGTTTCAACCTGATTTTTCCCTTTCATTCTCCTTCATCACCACATTCTTATTCTTTCTTCTTCTCTTTAAATTTGAGGTTTCCACTTATCTCCATAACATCAAAGAAAATCCCTTCTTGCCCTTATTGGTGGTATGTAGTTTTCTCAATTTAGTACGAGTCCTGTACTAGAGACCTGGAAATTTGAAGATGCTTTGCAATATCTTAGCTGTTCCTAATGCTGCACTCCTCTGGACAGAGAGCTATGATGTCCTGGGATCTGTTGTAGGAGTCATAGACCCAAGTGTTCCTACCACTACTGGGACCTCTTTGGCTTTTACTTTCACATCCTCTTTAATTCCTTCTTCAGGCCCTGCTACTTCTCCAATTGCTTGTACTACTTCCTGATAATGCTGTCAATTGATACTGCTACATCCATTACCATCTCTATCTTTGGGTGGTAGATAGGTAGACACCTTGTCTATTACCACAATGTCTGCTTGATTGGCCCATAACTGGGGTGTCCATGGGAGAGGATCTACCTGGATCTGGAAGTCTCATGGGTTTTAAGGAATGTCCCATCTGGACTTGGGAGGGTTTAGCTTTAGCCCATACATTGGTGCAGATGTTCATGTACACAATGCTAGTTACTTGATTGTGCCATTCAATGTATTCTATTCTGTCATACATTTCACACCCTGTCATTATTTATTGGATATCTGGGGCCTTTCTGCCTGAGTCTCTGAGACTCTCTCCCTGGTCTTAGACTCCTGCTTCTATGGATCTGAATTTTGGTACCTATTCTTGTGCCACTTTGATTAGACTCTCACTGTTGTCTTTTAATCCAGCCCTTTCCAGCCACTGATAGGATTTTCCAATGTCTGACATCTCAGCTATCTTTGAAGGTACATCCTATTCAGGTTTTGACTTGCCACAGCACTTCCTTTGCTTGATCTTTCTCTCTTGTCTGTTGGTATCTCAAGCATTCTTTAGTAGTTCATCTTTGGATGCCATCTTACCAATGTACTCCTGGATGCTCTGGATTTTGTCTAGGACAGTAATTTTGAAAGTCATCAAACCCTATCCACTCTCTTTCTGGTTGGTATAAAGTTCTTTAGTGTTGGACTTGCAGTGGAAACTTCTGTACGTTGTGAAGACTTCCCAGGTTTTCACATTGGCAGGTTCTATATGTTCCATATTCCCCTCAGTAACTGACAGGGAATCTGATAACTGGCAAGGCATATGTGTTGATGGTGTGAATTTGTTTTCTTTCCATTGAGCTGGCCTTCACGTTTTGTCTTATCCTTTGTCGATACTTGGTATTTGAATGTTGCTGTCTCCCTTATATCGTTCTCATGGTTCCCATGTGGCTGTGGGATACCATGGTACTTTTAGCTGGTCTGTATGTCTGTTATGCGACCAGCTGGTAGTTACCCCTCCCCCTATCAGTCTTAACTATGTTCCTTCTCTTTACTACCATCTCCAGTCTAAATGACATCCCAATGTCCTCACTGTAGATCCACATTAGGTGGATCAATGTCTCACTTACTCTTAGCATACACTTGACATTATCAATGTACAAGAGATGGCTGATTGTAGTTCCATTCTTGAACTGATACTAATACTCATAGTATTCAGTCCTTGTGATAATCCAGCCTAGGGAGCAGGGGTGAAATCCAGCAGATTCTGACAGGTTCTGGAGAAATTTTGAGCAGTTTGGAGAACCAGTAGCAGAAATTTTGAGTAGTTCAGAGAATTAGCAAATACCACCTCTGGCTGGTCCCAGAGTGGGGTGGGAATGGAGATTTTGCAATATCTTTCCCCCAGGAGTGGGGAAGGAATGGGAATTTTGCAGTATCCTTCCCCTAGAGTGAGGTGGGAATGGAGATTTTGCAGTATCCTTTGGAGTGGGGTGGGAATGGAGATTTTGCAGTATCCTTTCCTGCCACGCCCACCAAGCCTCGCGCACCAAGCCACACCATGCCCACCAAGCCACACCCACAGAACCGGTAGTAAAAAAATTTGGATTTCACCACTGCTAGGGAGTTTAAACATATGCAGAGAAGCAGTGGGGACACTGCATTACCTTGTTATATGCCTCACTTAATAGTTACTTATGTGAGCTGTCTTGAGTTGACCCTCAGTGTTGTCTCCCACAGTCCTCTTGGGGAAGATCCCTAGTGTCCTTTTGACTTTGTATAGTGCCAGGCATCCACAGATCCATCTGTTTTCCCGAGTTTGCCTCTGAGGCTCTCCTGTAGTCAATCCAGGTTGTGCTCAGATAGGTCTGTCTAAACCTTGAGTGTTGAGGATGGATCTATTTATATATTAGCATCTATTAACATCTGGTGTTTTGAGCCTCTGGTGTTGTTCCAAGTGCCTTTCTGAGCTGTGCTCATGTAGTGGCACATATGGTCCTGTAGTTGGATGGCTATGATACCTGATAGGATTTTCCATGTTTTGTGGAGATAGGTTAATGGTCAATAGTTTGACAGAACTGTTCCTTTGTGGTAGTCTTTTATGATCAGCAATATTCTTCCTTGTATTAGTCAGTCTGGGTGGTGTTAGCAGCTGGTTCACCTGTGCTACTAGGCATTCATGCACTACTGTTAGCCAGTAGGTATAGATCATGTCTGGGTCAGCTGCTATATAGCATTTCATGTTCTTGACTTACTGCTGGCTATCTGCTACTGTGATTGTAACTAGTTTCTGTTTTGGGAGATTGTATGGTCTACTTTCAGGTCCTGCAGCCACCTGGTATTTTGTGTCTTCTCTTTCTCCCAAATGTTCTTCCAGTACTGCTGTTACTGTGTTGCACTGCAGTTAGGTGTACACCATGGATAGTTTTTTGGAGAACAGGGCATTTGTCTTTTTGACATCTGCTTCTCTAGTGTTATCTCCTTAGGTTGGTAGCCAGGGCTGTGAGCCATTGTTTAGCAGTCTCTAGGGCTTCAGATGGAGTCAGATCCTTGTGTTTTTCAGTACCTGAATTTTATTCTTTCTTTTCCTCCTATTTTCAACCTGAGGTTTCCACTTATCTCCCTGACATTACACATAAAACCAACCATCCATCTATTCCAGATTTCCTGTTCCTCACACCACAATCTGTAAAATATGATTTACAGTTATATAAAGCTGGGGTTTTTTAATGTTAAAGTAATGGAGACAGATTGTAGTATAATCAAATTATATGCTTTCAAGCAGCAAATGCTTAGAGGAACAGTAGGAAGACATGGGAAGTATAAAATTATGTTACACAACACAATCTAATCTATATGGGTGCAGGGATGCTGCTATCTTGGACTAAATAAAGATACAGCTGTCAATCCAATAAACTTCTACATAGAAACAGAAACTATTGCAATTCTTTTAGGCATGTCCTATTTACTTATGTAGCAACAAGGTTTAGTTGCATCTTCTCTGATTCAGCAATTCTCTTTAATTCTTGTTCCCTGAAATCTGACTGGAATCTTCTATTGATCTGAATGTAATTTCAGTTCCCAAGCCTTCTAAGATCTGCAGATCAAGCTATTTGTTACAAATCCAGTTACAAGGAACATTTTTTTTTACTTCTATTGCAATAAAATTAGTTTGCTTTTTAAAAATGTGTTTTAAACATGTTGTAAAAGCACAGAAGATTGGGCTGAATGCGCAATGCTAGATTTATAAGTGGTAGCTGAAATAATGCTTTAGATGCAGTTTTAAAACCCTGAAAACATGGCAAATTATTAGTAGTTTCATATTTTTATTAAACTGAAAACTAACTTTCTTTTCAAATGTCAAAATTTTCTTTATGATTTTCAGATACGTGGATTTTGCAACATATAAAACATGCAATAATTAACTACTCAACTACTTTGCTTTTAAAACAAATTTATAATATATATCAAAAGTGTATGTTGTACATGTGTGTGTTTACAATAGCAGCAGAAGGAATGATACTGTATACGTGAACATAAAAACACATATAACTCTCCAAACCATTTTCCTATTCAAATTGTACTATTTTATTTTACCATCATAGGGTTCCCAAATAAATGTTAAACTTAGTAGAAACTAGAAATGAGGGGGGTTGTTGTTTGGGTCAACAGAACAGTGAATAATGTTTAAACTCCCATTGCCAACCCAACACTTAAAATTACATCGTCTTTATGCCTTGCAAGTTAAAATGACTCATGTGGTTTTCTTTCACTGGCTCTGTTTACAATATGTATTTCATTTTCTTACTGTTCGTAAAACCAAAAATCAGCAAAAAACAAGCTGTACTTTAAATTGCTCTATTGCTCAGCTTTGGCATGCAGTATAAGAAAACAATGCTGAAGGTTAAGCATAACAAAATACACCTGTCATAAATCAATGTGCCACTAGGTGGTGGTACAACATTTCTTTGTGGTAAGTTTTTATTTTTAATGCAGATATTTAAAAAAAAAGGTTTGAAGGAACCACCATATTTATGGAGTTGGAAAATGACCTACACTTTCCTCAAACTTTATAGTTTTGTAGACACATGCAAACAGTTGTTCGCCAACTGTGCATCTCTCTCTTTAAGAAATGCTTCCTAATCAATTTATTAATCCAGTCGTTTATTTGCATCTTGCTCTTTAGTATCCTCAAGCAGAATAGAGACCACTCACTTTGATTAAGTGAGTCAAATCTCAAGCAAATATAATGCAGCATAAACTAAACAGCATGTTAGTGGTTTTAGATTTAAGAAATTTACAGACTTTCTCTCTCTGTCTCCCCAAGTACGCTTCTGTTTTGGGAAGTAGGGGAAAGATCAAAATGACAAGTTGAAGAGAAAGTAACATGAGAAATGTATTTCTTGATGAAATATCATATATTTTCATTACTGTAATTAAAAGTTGTCCCATGATTCAAAAGTTTCATCAAATTAAAATTTGGATTAGTACCATGTCAAAAAATTCCAAAGCCAAACACATTTTATGCCTATAGCAACAAGGAGGCTCAAAAGCAGGAAAAATATTGGAAAAAGCGGCTTCTTAAAAATCTGCCAGTAAAAAACCACTAAGAACAAACTAGAAAAAGTTTTTTTAATTTAAAATGTACGTGTCATAACAACCAACTTTATACATCGACTGGGATTTTTATCCATTCTGGCCTGTATCGTAAAGGAAGTAAAGGAAGAAGCAAAGGCACGAGAGAGAGCAGACAAATTGATATTGCTTCTCCTTTGGTCCCATCCCTTTGGCAAGCCTGGATAATGCGTCAAAGTTGATTGAGTAGAACAGTCCAAGACCCCATAGCCAAATTGGACAGTTTCCCCCTGCTAGCAACTTTTGAGTGACTCATACGGTTCTTTTAAGTGTAACAGTTTTCACTTGCCATTTCCATTGTTTTGACATAAAAACAAGAGGAGCAGTGGTGGGTTGCTCCCAGTTCGCGCGATCTGGTAGTGGTGATGGTGTGATGTCACCAAACCGGTTCTCTGCGGGCAGGAGCTGGACCCACCCGTGCACCTGTATTTACTTTTTTCTCCGTTTTTCTGCTCTGCGCATGCACAGAATGCTTGTTTTGAGTTTTTGTCAGGTAGATTAGTTACTGCACATGTGTGGAGTGAGTGGAGTGAGCGTGCGGTGACTGTGCAAAGCATGTGCATGAAGAGAACCAGTAGTAAAGGTAAGTAGAACCCACCCATGAAGAGGACCTGTTGTCTTCCAAACGTCTGTACATCTTTGGCCCAGTCTTTGAAGGTGCCTCTACCACTGTAGCCAGGGGTGAGGTGGGGGGCTCCCTTTTGCTGGCTGTAGGTGTTTTCATTTCAGTGCCTCTCAATGAGATGAGTTGGCTGTGTGATCTCTGTTTCCCCAACATAAATATGTTCTTTTAGTGGACTACATGCAGCAGAAACTGTTCATGTAGGAGTTCAAGTTCAGCTGCTAATATAAAATGGTGCTGGTATTGTAAAAATAAAAAATAAAATAAAAAGCACAAAGGCCAAGTTAAGTAAATTTAAACATCATACAAAATGATGCTTGAAGTAGGTCTTGTAGTGTAGAGCTATTCTGGGTCAGCAGCTTTATCTTGCACATTGTATTGCTTGTTCCTTGTCAGCTTCCAGCTAGTGAAAGATAATAGCAGAATGCCAATAATTTTGTAGCCAACCTGGAGGCCTAAGAACCTGGAGAAATAAAGAGAGAGAAAGAGAGAGATCATTTCTTTTGAAATGCAACTTATCACATTTGTACGGATTCAATAATAAAACTTAGCTGAATGACTGAGAAAGAATAAGTCATTTGCAAAACATATTAAACTAATCAATACTGAATTTGAAACAAAATGTTTTGAACTCCAGTTATCCGAGTGCAAAGCAAATGTTTCATTGAAACTGGGTATTTCAATAATTTTTATTGAATTACACTAATTATTTAGTGTTTCAAAATGCTCTGATTTAATCTCTGTACACTTAATCTCTGTACACTTCCAAAATGATTTAAGTAAGTCAGATCTGAATGCAGAAATATGAACTTCAGTTTCTATGAAAATGGAAATTCCAGAACTGGGTGTGAGTTTTGACAGTGAGAACAATTAATTCAGTGGAATGGCTTGCCTCCAGAAATTGTGAGTGCTCCATCACTGAGAGTTTTCAAGAAGAGACTAGACGGCCACTTGTCTTGAATAGTACAAAGTCTCCTGTTTGAGCAGGGGGTCGGACTGGAAGACCTCCAAGATCCCTTCCAAACCTGTTATTCTATGTGACTCTATGTTGTCAAGAAAAGAAAGTGGTGGTGGTGGGGAACTCCTCTTTAAGGGGCAAAAAGCAGTTTCCCTCTAATAGCTATCCTAAAATGTTGTAATATTTCTTTTGGAGAATTAACAAAGAGGTGGAGATAAATAGTAATTTTTCAGTCATTTTATGAAGCGTTTTATGGCTGGCGTAACAAGTCTTCCAGGATCAAGCTGTTCTGAACTTCCAGATAACTCCTAGATGTATGGTTTTTCAAAAAGAAAAAAATGAGGTTATAAGATAACAGCAATACTATAGAGGTGAGGAATCCATAGTTACTTAGCAGTTCCTATCATGGCAGATAAGGGTTAGTATGTGTGATTCAGTGTGCCCAAATGTTTTCTGCTGTCTGGAGATCATAAGATGTGCAAGCCAAGTTAATGATTTATTATTATAAAAGCAGGAATATGCTTGTCCCAGACTGGTTTCCATTTTATTTTCATTTTAAGACAAAATTCCTTTCTTGCTTGAATCCATATTGCAATCTTCCCAGCCATCAATGATATGAGTCTCCAATTTCCATTATGTACATATTGGTACCGCTACATGTGTTGGAACTGCAAGTTTATGTCCCATCTGGAAGCAGCAGGTTGGAGAGCTCCTCTACAGATGACTTTGATTCAAATGTCTGGACCCTGAGTAGCTGTGGAACTGTGCATTACTATTCATTCCCCATTCAGTTAGCCCCAATTAACTGCTCTATTCTAGGAAGGGAAGTCACCTCTACTTCCTAGTTGTTCCTTGGGAGGAGGAATGAAGGAACAAATTAAAAATCAGGATCTTGGCTAAGGCTATACTCAATGGATGCTTAATTCACTCCCACGGCTGGTATGCTAGGAAATATCTGAGATTCCTTGTGAGGTGAATCTCCTAATGCACCAAAAGAACAGTAACTGGAGAATGTAGTAAAAGATACCAAACGGCCACTGAAAAGACTTCCTTTGTTACTGATTAAAGTCTCAAAGGTTTAGTAATGTTGGGGTTACTGGAATCTTCTTTGGTGGGATGGAAGGAAAGCTCAACCCATCTGCATCACAAGGAGGAAATTGCTAATGCGCAGACATCCAAGCTTATTTTCTTAACTTCACCTAGCCAGAGCAGGCATGAGTCAAGGGCCGAAAGGGTATATAGTATGTCCCTGCTCTTGAGATAGACTTCACGGAACATTACTGGGGATTTCCTGGCAAGATGCATTTCATTTTTTCTTATCTTTTTGTGTTAGTCAAATACTCTATTGAGGTTATTCTTTGCAAGTGCTCTGCATTGCAGGAGCTTGCTTCCCTTGTGGATGGTAGAAGCCTGAGGATCATGGGGAGGAAATCCTCATCGTCAAATTAAATCTTTGAAAATATACTTTCCCAAATGCCCTTAAAGGGCCTGTCCTGGAAATAGTTATTCAGTGATGAATAGCCACAGCTAGTTCACGTTCATAATGCACAGAACTTTCCTATAGCATTCAATACACAAACATTTTCCCCAAAAGCCAATGTATTTCAAAATAGAATAGAATAGAATATAATTCTTTATTGGCCAAGTGTGATTGGACACACATGGAATTTGTCTTGGTGCATACTCTCTCGGTGTACATAAGAAA
>JANHFM010002860.1:135126-155779 GCA_032468115.1 Grayia smithii
AGATGGGTGATAGGAACAGTGAGAGATTAATAATAATGCAGACAGTTACTAGTTTGACAGCGATGAGGGAATTATTTCATGCAGGGAGTGGCCTTCTCTCATTTTATTCAATAACCCTACCAGACATTTTGAGCACAGGGCAGCTGACTGGAAAAAGTCACCCAGTAAACTTTAAATTCAAGTAGAAATATGCATGTGGGTCTTCCTAGACCCAGTAAAATACACTAAAATGGGAGTTCATATATTTTCCCTGAAGCCTGAAACAAATGCGCTTAAAAGTAAGCAAAAAAGACAGCATTTCTGAGAAGACAGCAATATTTTTGCATTTGGATGGGAGGTCCTCTCAGAAGGATAATATAAAGAGATTGTGCTTACAGAAGAAGCACATGGCAAAAGTTCTGAGAAAAAGGGATGGGGGAATTCCTGGGAATTTACCTTCTCCTCAAAAACCAAGTCAAAACAAGTATTCTGAAATGATTTTGTGTGCATGTATATATAAAATCCTAAATGGTTTGTAAAGGAATGCTAAGACATTCACACATTAGGCTCTAGGAGTATAAATAATTATGTCTCCCCCAAAATAGTACATTTTTAAGCTCATTAAACAACAACAACCTTCAGATTCAGCCAATTCAGGTGCATAGGTAGAACAACAATCAAAGCACAGGGGCGGGTTGGTGGTGGCTAAACATAAGAAAGAAGGGCCAAGAAGATTCAGGCATCAACCACCTTTGTTCATACATAGTCAGAAGCAGAGATAACTGCATCAAAGCCTTTTAAGAGACAACCAGAACAAAGTCACATTATGAACAGAAGATTTTCCTGCTATTACTTTAAGCTTTGTAATTATTGATTTTTCATCTTGCTTACATCGCTTAAAAGTGATTTTAGTGCAGCAGACTTGTACCCTGTTTGCTAAGCACAAACAGAAAATATTGGGCAAATTACTAAGTTAGATTATGCTGCAGATAGTGCTGCTGCTGCTGCTGCTGCTGCTACTACTACTACTACTACTACTACTAATTAATGGATGTCAGCATTTTTGAAAGGCCCAGTAAATGCTGGCTTTATGATACGATTTGTAGACGGCAAGCTGTCCATCAGTTCTATCTATCTGTCCATCAGTTCTATCTATCTCCCCCAGATAAGAAAAGCCCTTGTCCAATTTGCTAAGCACATTGGCTTGTGCTTAATTGTAAGCCGCCCTGAGTCTCCGGAGAAGGGCGGGATATAAATGGGATTAAAAAAAAAAAAAAAATTCTCAGAGAACTATCACTATTCCCATCTCTTACCTGCTGCGGAAGAAGCTATTGTTATAATAATGGCAGGCTCCACTCTTACTATTGCAGGCTTTCTTCCACCATATGCAGGAAGAGTCAATCAGGATGCCAAAGAGGGTAGGAGCCGGCAACCAGGCTTGGAAAGAAAGAAAGAAAGGGAAAAAACCCCACTAGTATTTCATAGCTAAGACACAATACTATACATTTTTCACATTTACAAAACCCCAATGGGCCTACTCAACAAAACCCTTTTATCTGTTAGTTATATCTCTTCCAAGGGAAAAATAATCAAGGAATCATCTGAATGATTGGATCTGGATTACAATTAATTTAATGTAACAGTTCATATTATATTTTCAAGGATATGAAAGATCACACTTTGTTGATATCGTTCTCTATTTTGATTTGAAATTACAGTAAAACAAAACATTGAAACAAAACAGTAAGATTTTCTCCAAATCCAATAGCAAATGAAAATTATTCCCCTATCTGAAATTATATTTCAGAAATGTGAACTGTACTGAAATATAAAGAACAATGGATTTAGGATGATCTGGACCTGATTTAGAACCCTGGGAGGAAGACATGTTGCACCTTTGTGTATGAATAAACTTTTTACCAATATTATGGAAAGTACAATCAGTATACTTTTATGTCATCAAATTCTAATTTATTGTTTAAAACGTGAGTTTATCAGAACATCCACTGTTTTCAATTTTTGATTTATTCTTTTTCTTTGTTTTTGGATTATTAAAACGTATGTTTAGCTAATTTCTTCTCTTTTATTTGTTAATTAAAAGCAAATAAAATATTTTATAAAGAAACCTTATCACTGCTAAGTGCAATGTGTCCATCTAGCCAATGAGTTTCTGAGCTGTCATCTTCCCCAGTTCAATAAGTCTTTGGCTCTTTTCTTACCAATCCCAAATCTATACTTGGCCACAACCTTATATTCAGCATAGCAAAGAAAAGGATAAATTACTTAAGGATTGGTTATGGTATTGTCCTGGGTAGAAACAGTTTTATGTGTGTGAAATGGGGGGAGAAGAAGAATTATCCAAATGTGATTGGAATCCAATTCTCATTATTGGAATTCTGACTATTAAGCCACTGGTATTTAGATAATTGAATTTCTAAGGCTGTTCAACTTTATAATGACTTTGATTGCATGTGAAGGAAGATGCAGCATCTAGAGCGGGGGTAAAATGCACTTACCTTCGCTACCGGATCTGAAATGTGGGCGTGCGCGCCTCTTGTGCACATGTGCAGAGCCTTCTGTGCATGCGCAGAGGGTCAAAAATGGAACGTGATGCCGTCCCAGCGGGTGGGCAGAGCCTCCCACTGCCAGTCCTACTGGCTCGCATGAGCCAAATAGATCCAGCCAGATTTCACTGCTGATCTAGAGAAGGAGAAGTCCTGTTCTGAACTAAATGTCATGTCTTCAAACTAGAATATGGAATTTATGTTCTCAGTCCTATTCATTGTGGCTGATTTTCTAACACTAGATGCAGTTCAGTTATGGAACAAACTGTACAGAGAACTCCCTTTTACCTGATAATTGCAAGCATATGGCTAGCCATCCAATTTTCTGGAATTCTTTAATTTGGATTCTTGTACTAAATAGGGGGTTGAACGTAATGGCCTAAATGGGCTCTTGCAATTTTATGAGCCTATGGAACCCAAAACATCTGGTGGGCAGAAGTTTCTCAATCCTCATTTTTAAAAAATTCTCCTTGGGGAATTTTTTTAAAAAGATTTAACTCCTACAGTGTTTTTGTCTTGCTCTCCCTCTTTTTTTTTTTATAATCCTTAGTTCATTTTACCTGGAATGACCATAGCAACTACAGGTAGTCCTTGACTTATAACAGTTTACTTACTGACCGTTCCAAGTTACAACGACACTGAAAAAAGGGACTTATGACCATTTCTCACACTTATGACCATTGTAGCATCCCCATAGTCATGTGATTTACATTCAGATGCTTGGTAACTGGTTCATATTTATGATGGTTGCAGTGCCCCAGGGTGATCACCTTTTGTGACCTTCTGACAAGCCAAGTTAATGGGGAAATCAGATTCACTTAAAAACCATATTACTAATTTAACAACTGCAGTGATTCACTTAACAACTGTGGCAAGAAAAGTCATAAAATGGGGCTAAACTCATCTAACAAATTTCACCTAACAAATTTCTCTTAGCAACATAAATTTTGGACTCAATTGTGGTTGTAAGTTGCGGACTACCTGTGCACATTTCTGATATTACCAACAATATTTGCATGTATATTCAGATACAAATCCCTACTATGTTCAGCGTGGGTTATTGTTTTATAAGTAATTCTAGGATTGCTAATACTCACCTAGTAATCTCATCAACAAGAACTGGACTCCAATAGCAAAAGACTTTTCATCATAGGACACCACTCTATTTAGAATAAAAATACAGTAAAGTATGTCAGAAAACCAGACAGGGAGAACAATGATTTGTTCCTGCTCTGGGAAAAGCTAAAAAGCTTGATGGTGATTATAAATGATTGTGGAACAACTATAGTGAATTAGTTACAGATTTATTTAACATATGGCATGTCATACATGGACTAGCAATATATATTAGCATTTCACCTAGATTAATAAAACACAGTAAAATATAAATGTTAAAAAGTTCTCTGTTGAAAAGCAATGTCAAGACCATCTAGCCATTGAAGTGCAGCATTGTTTATATTAAAAAAAATCAGATATTGGACTGGTATTGACTCAGCTTACAGTCGGTCACAATGTGAGGGGAGGATACTATGCCCCATTTATACAGAGTGCCCCAGCAGATGCCATGTGAGGTGCAAATCCTATTCAGGATTGTTCATTGCTGACGTGGAAGTTCAAACCTTGGTTTGTGTGTGGTTATTTATATGCCTTCCTACTGTAAGTCTGGGTGGTCAGTGACCTATTTGGCTTTAGTTGTTTAGTTATTTAGTCATTTAGTTACATAAAAAGAGGGTTAAAATTGAAAAGGGCGTATAAAGCAAAATATTTCTGGTGGCAGTACTCCATAAATTCTATACTTTGTAAAATAAGACCAGGTGAAACCTAATCTCGCTTACTTTTAGAAGGCGCCTAGATGCCCTGCTGATGGTTAGACTTCAATTTCAAGGTATTTCAGCAAATACTGGTTCAGGAATTTTGGAAGTTGATTAAAATATCAGTAGAGCATACAGATTGGGAAAAGCTGTATGAAAGCAATCAAGGTTTTAGGATTTCTTTATTTGATTCCATATTGCTATGCTACAGTTGGCATTTATGTTTATTACAAATTACAAATGTATTGCATTGGGTAATCTACTAATGCCTTAGCCCCTTCTTACCGTAACACCATCATGTAGAGAGGGTTGTGAGATAGGCAGGCAATCAATGCAGAAAACGAGATGATGAATATAACAGGCAACAACAGATGGGCACAGCTAACAGAGCAAGATCCAGTCTTTGCTGAAGATTGTCCATTCTTGGTGGAGATACAGGAGCAATTTGTGTAGATCTAGTTGAAAGAAAAGAAGGGAAATCAATCTCAGGAAATCAATTCACTTCAGGATCAGACCATAGCTCAATGGTAAAGTATCAAAATCAGAAGTACTCAGATTCAATCCCTGGCTTTTTTGGCTAAAAATACAAATGTTAAAAAACCTGTCCTAAATGCCCAATTGGTCAGAATGTACAACACTGTATAAGCAAATAGTTTGATACAATATAAATAAGTTGCAAGTGATTCATGACTTAATTACTTCATACCCAATTCACTGTTTGGCTGCTGAGAGAATTGTGAGTATATGTTTGAGGGAAAAGGGGAGTTTAGTTGTAGTACTACTCTAGTGTTACAGACATTGTATGCAGATTTAAAATTACATATTGATATTATATTTGTGACCAACTTTATGAAACTTTAGAGAAGGAATTAATAAAAACAAATACCTAAATAGATAAATAAATTAAAAAGTACAGTGCTGATACTGCATCTTAAGCAAATAGCTTTGAACACAAAAAGCAATTTTAAAAATAAAGCAGGACTTCTAAAGCTAACTTAGATTTTAGCTTCTGCAATTTTTCAAGTACATGAAAACCCAATTAGTAAACAGCAGACATTATAAGAAGGCTGTTTAGCACATCAATATAAAAACTGTGGTGTCAGCCCTATAAAAGGTAACTGTTTCTCTGTCAGTCATATCTGACTCTAGGGCATGGTGCTCATCTCCGTTTCTTGGCCGAGGGAGTCAGCATTGTCCGAAGAGAATTTCTGTGGTCATGTGGCCAGCATGGCTATATGCCGAAGGCACACTGGAAGGCTTTTACCTTCTCACTGAAGTGGTACCTATTAATCTATTTTCATTTACATGCTTTCGAGTCCAAGAATTATTATATACAGTAATTTTTATTATGAGAAGGAGGAAATGCTTAAATACATGGACAATAAACATATTTACAATACTTTACTGATCTGATGCTAAATTTTAATTTAAACAACAAAATCAACTTTCTTCTGGCTTCACCCATTTTTAAGTGGAGTGTCCCTTTTCACCATGCTCCTCAAAATTTAAATGTATCCCCTGGCCTGAAAAAAATTGTTTACTTCTGTTTGAGAGTGATTACAGATGTGATGAGATATTAAATAAATTGATTCCATTTAAATAAATAGGACAGGACTCATATGAAACTGGGGGAACATTAAAAAGCTAGCTTTGTTTTGATACTACTAGTAAAGCCATCTTATTGTACTACCAATCATGTATTTTTTTTATTATTTATGCTAACAGTATTTCTTCTATTTTTTTCTTGAGAAGTATGTATTTTTTAATTAAAACAATCAGAATTAAAACTGACATTCTCTGCATGAAAAGCACATATTGTGAGTAATGAATCCTGCTCTAACTCTATCATTAAAGAGAAAGCACTTGAAATTCCTGTAGAATGCATGGCATATTGCCTTCCTTATCTACAAGTGATTTGGCCATATTCACACCCTGTCTATATGATGAGTGCGAGATAGATTTGAATCCACTCTGCATCCTTAACCTCTTACAATTCCAGATGTTGAAGAATTAGAGAAGAAACCAGTACAGCCAGCGTGGCAGGGAGAGAGGTACTCCACACCATCATCTCCGCAGACTGGATGGAAGAGATACTTTGAACAGGAGCAACGAAGGTTACATAGATCTTGTTCTGGGGAACTTGATGTACTGCCAGAAAAAAAAAAAAGAGACAAAATAACATGGAACCAATGAGTGAAATATGTTTTCTTGAGTGGACTGGTGATTCCCAGCCTATTATTGTTGGGTTCTTGCCATTTTGAACCTTGGCCTATTGCTGTCTGAAGGTATTGCTAACATTGTTTAGTTAAATCATATATAATTATTACATACGCAAACATGTGTTTGGGAAGCAATCAGGGATGAAATCCAGCAGAATCTGGAGAACCAGTAGTGGAAATTTTGAATAGTGTGGGAACCGGCGAATACCACCTCTGGCTCACCCCAGAGTGGGGTGGGAATAGAGATTTTGCAGTATCCTTCCCCTGCCATGTCCATCAAGCCACACCCACAGAACTGGCAGTATAAAAAAATTGGATTTCATCACTGGGAGCAATTTATCTGATTCCTGAAACAATCCATCCAATAAAAGCCTGTCAGTAGAAATCAAGGGGAAATCAAGGGGAAAAGATTTGTTTGAAACTCTTCTGGTAAAGAGCTTATAATCTTTTGAATGAATAAGACTTCCATCACTTTAGCTTCTCTATGCTCAAGTTCTTGGAATAGTTAATGAAAACTGATACAGGCAGTTCTCAATTTACAGCCATTCATTTAGTGACCGCTTGAAGTTACAATGGCACTGAAAAAAGTGACATACTATTTTTCATACAATCATTGCAGCATCCCCATAGTTGTGTGATCAAAATTCGGATGCTTGGCAATTGGCTCATATTTATGATGACTGCAGTATCCAGGGTTATGTGATCACCTTTTGTGACTTTCTAATAAGTGAAGTCAATGGGGAAGCCAGATTCACTTAACAACCATGTTACTAACTTAACAAGTATAGTGATTCACTTAACAACTAGGAGGGTTCATAATTTGGAGCTTTTTGCTATATTATAAGAACAGCTCTACTAAATTGGGCCAAAAATTCATGTGAGTAGTTTATCCTGGGAATTAGTGGGATATTCACTGGCAGAGCATGGACACTAACACTCTTGCTGGTTATCTCAAAGCAATTTGCATTAACTGCCTTCATATCCTGGAATTGGGAAGACCAATTTAGCCATCCTAACTGACAGTTGTAGCTACCTTTTCCCTCTACTTATCTTTTAAAGCCATCTAAAATAGTGGCAATTCCACCTAATTCCATAACTTAATTATGGGTACTCTGAATAAGCACTCTATGGAGAAGAGTTCATCCCAAATATCAGCAGTACCAGTGATATTCAGCCCCATAACATACAGCAAGGAGATGTGTAAGCATCATTGGAAAACACAAGTCAGAATAGCAAAAACAATAAAACCACAACAAAACACTGGCTAAAGAATCCGTTTCAGAGTTTATCACTTAACTCAGTCAGCATATTCAGTTAGAAGAGAAGAAATGAAATACATAAAATAAATAATGAAATAAAAATCTAAAGGCTGGGACAAGGAGAGATTGTCAATTCAAGATAAAGAGAAATCTCTGTGCCATGATTTTATAGCACTATGTTCTACTGGTAGTTGCCACAGAGTACTGCCAGAAGAGTAGAGATATTACCTGGACAAATGAATTCCAGCCACTGTCTGTGAAGAGCAGCCCATAAAAAAGAGTGGAAGATAGCAGAGGGTGGAAAAAAGTAACACCACAATGGTGAAACGTGGGATGGTTTTGAGTGAGAAAGCAAAACGTTTCATGATGAACCCTCCAAAGAGCATCCCTAGTGCAGCTGAAGGTAAATTCACAGATCCTACAAAGGAAAGGAAGGGGTTGAATTACAAATCCTTAACAATTGGAAACAGTGGTACACAACTGAAGACAAAAATCTCTTGATTGAAACAGGATGGAATCAGTCTTAAAATTGGTACAGAAGGGATTGAATGTTCTTTTTGCATAATAAAAACATTCTTTATTTTTATTGCAAGGATCAGATAATCAATTCCGTTTCCTAGCTATTGCACTTTGAAACTCCTATTGGGATTTTTTTTCTGCATATATATATATATCTGAAGGAATCCTGCATCTTCCCCACTAAAAATCTAGCAAAAGGGAGACAAGGAAAGACAACTGAAAACACAGGAATAGGCCATTCTTTTGCAGAGAATACTGTGCTTCTATTTACCCTCCCAGAGTTACAGGAGTTGTACTTATTTTCATGACATTACTAGAAGTTGATAAAGCAAAAGTGCCAGCCCTTCATTTGGGTTTCATAGGACTTTATTTGGGTTTTGACGAGCTGAATTGTTGGTTTGCCTCTTTAACTCTTGTCAAAGGAGGAGAAAATACATGCAGGGATTTTTGTTTTAAAGATGTGAAATGAAGGTATTAATGTTTTGCAAATTAAAACATTCATGCAGTACATTCAATCCTGCCCTCCTCCTTCATAAAACTTAAATGAATAGATCAATATTGATGCTCTTCATTTCAAAAGTGACTTGGGAAAGTACAAATGGTTGCTGTAAGCTGCAGGCAACCTTTGCATTAAGCCAGGGGGGAAATGACATTGTCTCCTTCCAACATAACATTTTCAATGATAGGGAAAACAGTGAACATGCTCCTGTCATTAAAAGAGTTCTAGTTCAGTGCTGCCACATGGCAAAAGAGGAGCAGTACTGAACCAATTATTTTTTTCCCAGTAACAGCAACAGCAAGAGAGCCCTAGGCTCTAACTGAATTTGGTAGTTTTATTACACATGTTTCATTATCCAAAAACTAGGTAACCTCATTAGTGCTAGGAAGGAGTAAGCACCACAGACCCTCATTTCAATCCTGAGCTAGAAATATTTTCTTTTATTGATATTGAGGTATTTTATCCATTTAATTCATTAACTATTTACAGCAGCAATACAGGCCTCAAGGTTGGAGTTGGACAGCCACTATATACATACATACATACATACATACATACATACATACATACATACAACAAACATAAGTATAAAAGGAAGGATTTTGGATGGATTGGCAACTAGAATGCGTAGAAATGCTTGATAGTCACTTGCAACCAGTATACTGCAGATGCATTCAGAGCAATATTCTTGGTGAGAGAAGTTTTGACGCAGATATAAAAAGAGCATGGTTTCAGCCTGACATATTTTAAAATTTATCAAATCAAGTTGTGCTTCAACTTCTAACTAATTTTCATTACCCTCAATTTAGTGTTGTTAACAGATAATTTGTTAACAGATATTTGATGGCACACTGTTGGCAGCCCACAGATGGATTGTTTGCTAATTTTTCTATGCCTTCCAATTTCTCAGATTATATTTTCAATCTCAAAAGTTGCTCTCTGGTGTATTATTGGATGAAATGAATATGGAGAATTACCTAAGCACTCTGTTTAAATAGCCAGTGCTTTGTTCTCAAAACAAAGCCTCAGCTACTATCTCAAATTAGATAGATTATTCTAGTTATCTCACCGATGAGGAAGTTAGCATAAGAGGAGGTAACACCAAATTGTTTTTCCAAGTACTTGTTGAGGAAAGTAGAGAGCCCAGCAAGAATAGAGGAGAAGCTGCATTGTGTCAAGACCAACAACATGAAGAATGGATTGAGGAGCAGTCTTAAGAAGCCTTGTGGGAACTCTGAAAATAAAAATAGAAGAGTATGAAGATTAGAAAAGGGCTTCAGGACATGGGTACACCCAAAGAATTATTATAGCATCTTATTAAGGATGTCAGTTGCAACAAGAAGACAAATTCTTAAAGTAGGTCTACCTGGTGTCTATTCTTAAAGATGCTTATGCTTTCCTAGACTAAGGTTCCCCAATCTGATATTCTTCAGATGTATTTAACTACCATAGGTGAAAATGTAGGTTTGCAGTCCAACATATCTGGAAACCACTAGACTGGAGAAGATAGGGCTTGATTGATTTAGGCTTTAATGGTTTTCAGCTAAATGCTCATGGAAAAAATAAAAGACAAGAGCTCTTTAGAATCTTTTTTCCCCCTCTTTGTCTTCTTTCCCTTCCATCTCACAATAGTTCTAAAAAAAGTATATAAGATAACTAACACATATAACATTTACTCATACTTTCACTGTCTATGTTTAGAGTTATCTCTGAATTGGACTCTAAGAGACTTAAGTCTAAAATTCTCAAACTGTTAAGGCACATATCTCATTCAAGTCTACCTTGTGGACTTTTCTCTATGCTCATCAAGTAAAAGTCAACAAGCAAAATCAATATCAACAAAGTATAAAATTACTTTTGGAAAGCAAGCATCGGATGGGAAGAAGGAACCAAGGTTATAGACTAATCTCTAAGATTAGCTCTCTGTATCTCAGCAGAAACTTCAAACTCAGAAGATGCTGTATGGAAAATTTTCAGATTAAACTTTTTTTCCATTCAATCATGTCTGAATCTCAGAAACTTCCTGGACATGCCCCTGCAATTACTTGGCAAGTTCTCCCCCCACTTCCCCCCGCCAGAAGTGGTTTGCCATTTCTAGCTTCCTAGGCCTGGCTTTGTGCCAAAACTGGGACTAGAATTCAAAGTCTCCCAGTTTCCAGTCTTATTCTTTAGTATGCCAAACTAGCTCGATTAGATTTATCTTATACAGGTGGTCCTTGACTTACAACAGTTCATTTAGTGATCATTTGAAGTTACAGTGGCACCTGAAAAAGTGACTTATGACCATTTTTCACACTTATGACTGTGGCAGCATAGTCATGTGCTAAAAATTCATATGTTTGGCAATTGATTCCTCTTTATGATGGTTGCAGTGTCCCAAGGTCATGTGATCACCTTTTGTGACCTTCTGACAAGCAAAGTCCATAGGGAAGTCAGACTGACTTAACAATCATGATACTAACTTAACAAGTACAGTGGTTCACTTAACAACTGTGGCAAGAAAGGTCATAAATTCACTTAATGTCTGTCTGCTTAGCAACAGACATTTTGGGCTCAATTATGGCCATAAGTAGAGGACTGCCTGTACATTATAAAAAGTCATGTGCATATACATTAGCTTACAAAAACCGAACACTTTACTTGGAAATGAGATTTCTATTTTGAAAAAAAAAACCTATTAGAAGATATGTGCCAAACAGCTGAGTTAGCCATCAGTGGGAACTAGTGAACAATTTTGTAAGATTGCTATACAGTATGCCTAAATGATTATTAGAGCATTTTTTAAAATCGTATTTCATTCAGTATGGAATATCTATTGTCTCTTGTAGTAGAATTTGAAAATTCATCTACCAGCTAGGACAGCTACTATAATGTCACCTAAAAACACTGAAAGTTGTGTAAATTAGATGGCCAGCTCAAATCATAATAGAACGAGTAAGCAATAAATAGCTATTTTTAGTTATCCTGCTACAAAAATTGAATGAAATCTGGTATGGGTTGACTTGAACTATCCAATAATTAATCCATATTAAACTTGCAAATATGAACAGGATGGTTGCTATTGTACATATTTTGTTGTTTTTCTTCTAAATAGGTATAATTATTTAGCAAAACAACCATTTAATTTTACTGGAAATACACTTTCATTAAAATCACTTTACTTTTGATAAAAACCATCAGGGACTCTTCCTCTGCCTTTGTTTTCTCAAACTTCTTCAGGATATCTCCTTCAGATGCTTCCTGATGGAAGAGAAAGAATTTTATTTTTAAAAAATTCACTGCTGGGGGCCCAGTGAATATTTTTTCCAGATTCTGTTTTAAAGCATTACCACATTTTGGGACTCCTCCTGAAGCTGAGATTGCTAGCAAGGACTGTTAAGGAGTGAGTAGCAGAAAGCAAAAGTTTAATGTGATGGAAAAATATGAATGAAATACTCTAAGGCTTTTTAATGTAAGAAAACAGAAAGTCATGGAATATAGAGGGATAAAGAGTTATTGAAACTGCAGCATGTACAAAATGCAGTATCCAAACTTATTTTGGAAATCTCCTGGTGGCCTTGTACAACATCGGCTGCATTGACTTCCAGTTGGCTTCCATGTCAAAATAAATTTGTTTTATTTATAAAATCCTATATGGCTTTACTAAGATGTAGTATCATTTTGTTCTCTTCATTCTCTGGATCTATTGTTTTCATTATGCTTATAAAGATGTTTGTCTATGAATTTAATTCATGTATTAAAATAACCAGAGGCAGTTTCAGGACAGTAAAAAAAAAAAGAAAGAAAGAGTTTATAATTTTTTAAAAAATGGCTAATCCAGAACAAGAAATAATCATTTCTCACTGGCAAAGTGGAAGTAAATAGGTTTTTTTCTCTTATGTAACATGCTGTACTCCATTATGGACATTACAGGGAGAATTCAGCAAGATCATCTCTAATCCAATACTTGAGACTTACCTTCCCTTTCAGCATATATCGAGGGAAGAAGAAATAGGGAATGGAACAGAGTAGCAAACAACCAGCAGCAACGAGAAGCCCCAACCACCATGCTCCAATCCAACGTGGGTCACCTGGGGTCAAGTTTACATCCTCTAAGAGACATATGGGAAAAACAAATCACAAATATCAAGATCACCAGACCAGACTCCTAACCTGAATTTTTCAAATGTACTGCATCTGCAATTCCTCGAATTCTCAGGAAGCATGACCCACAGTCACTTTACCAATTATAATTCCATTGTATCTGAAAGGTACCAGATTGGAGAAATCTGCACTAAGTAATTTGTTACCAACAAGTTACATTACAATTCTGCCAATATGTAAAATACGATCCTCCTTCTTCAGTGGCCAAATGCCATGAAATTCAAATTATTTCTATTGCTGGAATCTATTTTCTTAGAGACAAATCTATCCCAGAATTTCTTTAAAAAAAAAAAAAGCCAGCAATGCTGTCATATTTGATCTGTGGTCCTGTTTCCCTCTTTCTTTAAAGTTATGATCAACCACAATTATCTATTATTCAATAATCCTAACTCTAATAATATTTCCTTGTTTAGTTGGTTGGATTATAATTGTCTTAATTCCAAGAAACCTTAGCGGGGCTTTACCACATATTAGTTTTAATATAAGTTAGCATAGCTTTACATTCTAATAGTGTTTTACAATTCCTAGTATTACTTACCGATATGTCTTTTTATAGTTTCTATTGTTTCTATCTTAGTTATCTACAGTATTTAGTTGACTGATGGTAATACTGATTGTAATTTTACAGGTCTCCCTCAAGTTTTGATTCCTGTATTTTGAAATTTTACATTAATAATTTTATTTTACCTTATTTTATTATGATGATTTTTAATTTTTATTTCTATTTTAGAGTTACTGTTATATTGTTAGTTTTATGCTGGTCTGTGACAGAAATATATAAATACGTATTATTTAGTATAATTTCATTAAGTTGGGTCGAAGAAGTGATTCAGAATTTTTAAGGAAAACTGCTCTAAAATAATTGACAGGAGATATTATCTAATGGCAATTTCTTAGAAGAAACAACTTCTAATGGAATTGTGAATAAAGAAGCATCAGTAATGGGGAAACCGAAAGAAAACCTATATATAGGACTAGACACCAAATATGAACTTCTGGTGAGGCGGAAACTTAGTAGTATCACGTGGTGAAAAGCATTTGCTTAAAATACAGACTTTTAACAGGCTACACCTGAAATGTGAGGTTCAGAGAGGCAATGTGGTATGTCAGATTCACTTGTGGAACTGCAGTATTAATTATAGAAACAGATCTATTCCAAAAAAAAAATTCTAGACACCTGATTGTTTTTTTAAACTAATAGCCAACAATATAAATAGTCAACATAGCCGGAAATATTAACTGCCCTTTCTCTGAAAAGAATCTTATTAGAGAAGCTGTCTTACTAGGGCACTATTAAGCCACTATTCTCCTGACATCTTAGAGGAGAGACCTCAAATCAATGTATTTTGAGAGCGGACATCCTCACAGCAGGAGGTCTTGCTTCAAACAGGCTGCAGATCACTTAAGCTGGCATAGAAAGTGTTGCTCCACATTGTTAATGAGCAGGAAGGAATAAATAGCAATCTTCAGACTGTTCCAGCTCTGTCCAGGTTTCCTGTCCTTCAGCATTAAAAAGCATGCAGACAAGAAGAGCCCACACCCCATTTAAACAATGGTATAACTTTCCTGGATGTGACTAGCTCACTCAAAATTGGGTGATATAATCAAGGGGCAACTAATGAAAAGAAACCCATTGCCATTTCCTGCTCTCAGCTCATTTATTTGCTTAATAGAGGACAAGATGTTAGCAACCATTCTGAAATTCCAGTCTGCCTGGATATCTTTTGCATGGGGATCAGTGGTGGGTTGCTACCGCTTTGCCCCGGTTGAGGCGAACCGATAGTGGAGGTAGCGGGAGGCTCCGCCCACCCAATAAAAATGCTCTGTGCATGCGCAGAACTTTCTGCACATGCGCAAAAGCACTGCACACTTGCAAAGCAAGTGAGTATGCCCACACACACCCAATAACGAACCGGTAGCGCCATGATTTGAAACCCACTACTGATGCTGATCTAAGAAAGAAAATCTGTGGACTGATAGAAAGAACCCTTTGTAACCAGACATATATATATAAATTTACTGCCTGGATGACCTCTGGAGATGAGGTCGAACGGCAAAAAGGAAGCAGTATGCTCCCTCCCATATTTGAGTTAATCAGGTGTTTAAGACAGGAAAAGAAAACACACATAACCTTCCCTGATGGCAGCTGAGAAACGGAGGAGAACTTGTGGCTCATTAGGTTAATGCTACTGCCTAGTATGCAGAAAAGCACAGGTTCAAATCCCAGAAGGGTATTATTTCTCAGCAAATACAAATTTAACATATATATATACTAGTGACCGAAGTCTGAAGATTTACAAAATTCTGTTAATTAGTTTTATTAATAGCAGAATTAGTTCATTCGGTTAGCCTTACCATAAAGTAGAACTGGTTTATCTACTTATATTTCCTGCCTCATTTACCTGACATCACAAACTTTCGGCTGCTGCTTTTAACTGTCTGATTAATTAGAGCAGGTCTTTCTAAGTTTCTTCCTCGTACTGTTAAGCCACTGGGGGCTCCTGCCTTTCTTGTCTGATTCTTTCCTATGCAGCATCTTTTCCCCTCATTTTGCAAGGTCATCCACATGCATTACACTTACTGTAAGCTTATAAGTCCAAATTCTTAATTAGATGCATATTCCACAAAACCTATTATAATAAAATGTGAATTTCTCCCTAGAAATCCTATGATAAATAATAGAAATGTATCAAGAAATAATATTATGGTTAGATCGGATTTGAGAGAATTGGACAAGAAAAGATGGAATGGAATCTCTCCATTCAAGGGATCCAACTTGATATGTGGTTTCTGTAAATTTGATCTGAGTCCTTGGCAACACATTACATGCCTATTATCCACAAATACATCGTAATATCTCATTTGAAGCATTATTCAAGCCAGAGTAGTTTATATATGCATATCCAACTGACTTCATTATGTGACAACAAAATTACCTCCTCCCAATTTGATAACAGTGATGTTAGAATAATATTCTAATAAACTTATCTGCATACTTCCTACTGTTTCTGAACATTTATCCACAAGGCATAAATGGCTTTTTGCTTCAAGAATAAAGAACTGCAGAATTTCACAGTGTCTCAAAAATATGCCTCAAGTGGCAAATGGAAACAGGAACATATTCTGTGCGAGTGTAGCTTTATTTCCAGGTCTCTGGTTATTTAAAGCTTATGTGTGAGAGCCCATGGCTTCTCTAATTTAGACCAAACACTTACTCGGGCTAACTCGTCCAAAATCCACAAAAATCCTCAATGCTGCAGAGCCAAGTAGGTAGCCAAAAGCTGGACCAAACACTGAGATGGAAAATAAGATTGCTGAAAAGAAAAAAAAAATGAAAAAGTGGATTATTTTGCATGGAATAATTTTTTTCAGTTCCAATTCATTGGTCTTAATTCTTCCCAGACTTGATCTGAATTTTTTTTGGTACTACAAACTAACTGTGTAGAGTACTGTTGAAATTGTATAAATACTGTATATGAAATACTGTTAAAATTGTATAATTAAGACTTACTGCAGTAGATTGTTACAGATCATCTTTAGCAAATCCACTCTTATTTGCCACTGAAAGAAACCCCTAACAAATTTCCTAAAATAAAAAGCATCTCCCACTTTAAATGCACAAAATCACATAGAGCAATGCAGGGCAGAAACAGTAAATCTGAAAGTATTTGGATCTAAAGCATACTTGCAACTCATTCATTTTCAGCTGCTAAATATAATTTTTTGCTCATGAAGTCTTTTGTATACATAAGGACAACAGAATCCCTGAATAAAGTGTTAAAAGTTGCCACTGTCCTAAAAATGATATGAAATGGCATAAGACCAACAATAATTCAAGGACTTTTTTGTATTGAGGAAAGAAACATCCTTATGCTATGCCAAATAATTTTTCTTAACTTATATCTAATTGCTGAGCAATCTTTTTTTCCCCAGCATCATCATACTATTGTATACATCTAATGCCTAACCAACTGCGCCAACATTAAATCATTTTAGTTGTGCCATTCTTAAAATAGTATTTGTATCCAGGGTTTATATTTATGTTGTGGATATAATCTGATGATCTGATAATTATCACTAACTATTTGATGGTGGTGCAGGAGATGAATGCAGCCCAGCAGCTGTTATGGATCTTATAAACTGGATTGTCACATACTTATAAATCTGAGCGGCAGCTGAAGACCAAAATGGGATGGGAAGAACTGCAAGTGAAGCATGGAAGAGATGTTCCTTTCTCCTCCTTCATAGCACAACACTTGCACACCTATCCAATGTTGTTTTGATTGCTTCTGAATATTGGTTTAGTGTTTTTTTGAAAGAGGGTTAGTTAATCCTGTATCTAAAAGTAACTTGACTATCAGTTGGTTTTTCTTTGAACATAAGTAGGCCAACTACTTGTAAAAATAACCCTGAGTGTTAAACGTGGGTCTAGCATCTGTTAAAAACTTGCTTTCTCCATGTAAAAGAATGTGATTGGTGATGACTTCCCGATGGAACTGGATATTTAATGGGAGACGAAGGAAATGGCCATTTGGCATTACCCTTAATAATTCTGGAACACCATGAATTAGGACCACAAGATAGGCTAGTAATGTGCTTCTGGCAGGATAGGAATCACCAAGTGGAAATAGCAAATATTATGTTGGTATTGTTTTTTCTTAGCATAAGGACTGGCAATTATCACTGGTATACCTATACTAAAGAAAGATGAGATCATTGATAGATGACCAAAGAATCATAGAAACAAAGGTTATAACTGGTTTTTCAGTTTTGATTCATACCTACTGTATCTATCACACTTTAAAATTATTTTTTAAGAAAGGCTGAAAATAGAGGGGAGGGTTTAAGAGGAGGTACGGCCTTTTGTCTCAGTCTCTTGTTAAAAAATAACAAGCCTCCTTGAACTGAATCCAAACAACAAACACACACCTTGTTTTAATTAACAGATACCAAATTAAAACCTGTGGTAAAATTGCTTGAGAGCATTTAGAGTTTGACTGGTGTCTAAGCATTTGTACAACATGTCTTTATGCTTGTAGGTCAGTCTTTCTTGCTTAAGCTTACCAGAAATTGCATCTAGTAAGAAAACAGGAGCATCAGACAGATGGACAACCTGCTTCATCACATAGAGCAGTGGGTTATTTTAAAGAGGTAGCAACTGGTGCTACCATACAGGATATAATGCTGCAATTGCTGGATAAGCTGCGGTGAGTTGGTATCCGGCAATTGCCAGAAGACTGTTATTGGTAAAGGCTGCAAAACATCAGTTCTGGAGGATCAAGTGTGCAATGAAACTGCACACTTACCATACGAAATGAAATAAAATGAAACTTACCATACGAAATGCCAATGGACACAGATATTATGGCAGAAAACCTCTAAGTTTATTTCTTAAGATTCCTTTCATAAGAGAAGTTCATGAGGCAAAAGCTACCGTTACCTACAGGAACAGACCTTAAGTCTGTCATCATGTTGTCAATAGTTCCTACAATTGAATATGGCTCTCACCTCCTTCCTGGACAACAATTTTTATTACAAGATTATGTCCCTGACTTATGTTACATCAGAAACAGTTCTTCTACATCAGTGACACATCCATGACAGTTTGCTTAGCAGATACCTCCTCAGCCAGCACCACACTGATATTAAAGCAATACAAACTAGACAATAAGGATGTTACAGTACAACTTTCAAGCAAACATTTACCTATGTACAAAGGAGAATTGTTTGGCTCAGCAAAGTCATCCACATAGGAAATTCCAAAAGGCTGGATAGGGACTGTTCCAATTCCAGCCAAGAGTTGGGCAAGTATCATTAATCCCCACATGATATTGGCCTCTGCCTGGACATTCACAGTGGCATTCAAACACTTAAATCCTCCTTGGCAGAGCTCTAATCTGGACTGGCTGCTCTGGTTATCTAGAACAAAACCAACAAGAATTTCAGAGGAACACACTGGGAATTAATTCTTTATGATGCTAAGTTCTTATATTAAATCCCGTGTTAGCATTTTTGTTTGAAAAAGAAAAGTATCACAGGTAGTCCTCGACTTACAACAGTTCATTTAGTGACTGTTCAAAGTTACAACGGCGTTGAAAAAAGTGACTTATGACCATTTTTCAAACTTACTGTATGATCGTTGCAGCATCCCCATGGTCATGTGATTTACATTTGGATGCTTGATAACTAACTCACATTTATGACGGTTCCAGTGTCCCAGAGTCATGTAATCCCCTTTTGTGACCTCCTGACAAGCAAAGTCAATGGGGAAACCAGATTCAATTAACAACAGTGATACTAATTTAAGAATTGCAGTGATTCACTTAACAAATGTGCCAAGAAAACTTGTAAAATGGGGCAAAATTCACTTAACAAATCTCTCACTTAGCAACCTAATTTTGGGGCTCAGTTGTGGTTGTAAATTGAGGACTACCTGTATTATATATATAAAAATGGGCAAACAACAAACTTGAGAATCAATATGCAGTAGCTTATTCATACATAATCACTTGCCACGTTCCAGGGGGAAAAAAAAGAGAATTGAAGAGGTAGCACAAGCCACATTTCCGATGATTATTGATATGCCTATTTAGGGTCCAGGTGAACAAAGGATCATTTAACAACAGGGCTCTGGGGGCACAATAACTCTTTGGGTTCTAAAGGCCTCACAAGTGGAAAGTGAACATTTTGGAGGAGGAGGGGGAGAAAGTTGAAAAACTCCCACAGGCACCTGAAGCACCTTATGCTGGCTAACATCCATTCAGAATAGTCCTTTGTAACAGCAACATCATGGGTGGTAACAACTGCAATTCTTGTAATCTCAGGGATCTACTAGCAAGATCAAGCTAGACATGAAAAGTGAATTATATCCTTAAATTTGCTTAATGATTTCTCATTCCTGGATTGCTGGAAAATTGCCAGACCTATAAACTTCCTTAGTTTAATTAGTACCTGTCATCAATTTTTCTGTCAAGATACGACAGCATTGTTACAGGGGTATGTTCAGAAAGATTTTTGGAACTGAGGTTCTAAGGTGAAGGGAGGAAAAAGAGAGACACATCAAAAGATAAGAGGATAGTTATTATAGGACCTAAGCGAAGTTAAAATATACATATTGTCCTTGCTGTTCATTCAATTTTCTTACATCCTAGATCTTCTTATTTGTATTTTTACTGTTAGTTCAGATATTACCACAAATTTTCACTTAATATTACCACTTAATGAATTACCATGCAGGTTTGTGTACTTCTATGAATTTGAAAGTGAGCAAAACAAAACATGCTGAGCAGTTAATGAAGGGAATTCAATTAATACATTGTACTGACATTTCCATATAAATTGATTACAGCAACAGTATTACAGCACAGAGACCAGAATGTAATTCCAAAATGCCGGAGCCTTCATAAAAACATATTTATTTGTTTATTTTTATTTATTGTTATTATTATTATTATGTTTATTTTATCATATTTATTTATTTATTTGTATAATTACTATCTTGATCCGTACCAATCAGGATTCAGGCATGGTCACAGCACGGAAATGGCATTGGTTGCCCTGGTTAATGATCTCTGGTGGGCCCGGGATGGGGGTTTTTCCTCCATCCTGGTGCTACTTGACCTCTCAGCGGCTTTCGATACCATCGACCATGGTATCTTGC
>JANHFM010002862.1:10358-20432 GCA_032468115.1 Grayia smithii
ACTCTTTCTGTCTGGATACTCAAAACTTCCATCAAATCTTCCTTGCTTCGATAACTTGTTGCTAAATCAGCCGCCATGTTCTTACAGTCCTTTGTTCTACTTAATTATTTAATTCCCCCCCTTTCTTGTATTCCTTTTTTCTTTTTTTTAAAGTCCAGTATAACCAGATGTTCTTTGATTCTTAAAAGTTAATAAAAAATAAAAACAAGAAAAATCCTTAAAAATATATCTTGGATTTTATATCTTGAAATCCTTAATAAGCTCAAAAAGAAAAAAGAACAGAAAAGAACAGAAAAAAAATCCCTTTAAAATCTTTCCGTTTAACTCAAGCGCCATTTCTCTGTCCACTTCAGCACTTCAGCATTTTCCACTAAGTTTTTAAAAAAATAGAAAAAAAAGCCTTTTATGAGTTAAAAAAATTATTTAAAAATACTTGCGATTAGTAAACCCTTTCTTGCTCCATTTGCACCATATTCAAAAAGATTAAACTTCCCTTTATTGCTGCAATGGTGGTTTCCGATGCCTTGTCCTGCCTACGCAGGCGGACACTGCTGTTCGGAGCCATTTTCCGGTGTCCAGGGGGCCCTGCATTCAACCCCCGGATCAGAAACAATCCAGGGGTCTGGAAGGGCGCGACCTCGGCTGGAACACTCGCTGTCCCCTCTTCTCCCGAGGGGTCAGCATGATGCCTGGAGGGACAGCCGATGTTTGCTGCCCTCCCGGCAAAACAAACGGCAGCGTTGGCAGCCCTTAGAAGGGCTGTCGGCGGCACCAGAGGCCAGACCGGAAGTCCGACAGTGTATAATCTTGACATAACCTTTCCTGATTTGAAGCTTTTAAGTTGCTCAGTATTTGATTCCAATATTCCTGGTTATTATGCAAATTCTTCAACAGGAAATGGTTTCACCTATGTTTTAAAGATCAATCCACAATTTATTGCACTCTACACAATCAAAATCATTTGTATAAACCATAGGATTACCATTGCTATTATCTATAGGACATTAGCAATGTGACCGCACCATTCCACCTTGCACAGATGGTAGATTCATGTTTTGTTGAAATCTGGATTTCAAAATATTGAGCACAATCACATATATCAGGGGTCTGCAACCTTAAACACTCAAAGAGCCATTTGGACCCGTTTCCCACAGAAAAGAAAATACGGGGAGCCAGAAAACCCTTCCCGTGCCTGACTATTCCTTGAGCAGCCACAAAACTAGCATATGTAGTTGAATTAAACATTCTGTTTTCTTCTGAAACTTTTTTTCCCTTGAGTTTATCTACCAGGGGTTGAAAAGCTCAATAAATTACATGCCTACAGGTGTCACACATTGGCGGTTGTGATGCATATTTTTAGTGACAGGGAGCTGCAGCAGAGGGGTGAAAGAACCACATGTGGCTCCAGAGGTGCAGGTTGCTGACCTCTGACATATATAAATGCAATTGTTTGACAATTCTTTTTTTTTCTTTTTTGGTACCAGAATATGGACTAGTCGTTTCTACTCACTTGACTGCTGATCTGTTATTTATAACTGCAAGTTGTAAGGTTTTACTAGCTCTATTGGCATTGCTTTTACTACTTCAGCTTTGTTACTAGCACCATTTTTTAGGGTGCATTTATCTGTACCTTCCAGAATGTCTGGTTCTAGTTTGGTGATCAAACCTTCAGATCAAATTCAGAATCGTTATTTATACAGTTCTTATTTAGAGTCATGCTTCTCTTTATAGTTTCTCTCTCCAACGGTTGCCTTTTATCTACACATAAAATATTTTCTTATTTTCTATTATTTTTAAAAATTGTCCTCCAAATTCAGCTGTTATCCTTAATTTCTTGTTTGTTTGTTTGTTTGTTTGTTATTCTTGTTTAATTTATTAGACCTTGCTTCTTTCTGCTATTCCCTACAGTTTAGTGTTGACTTGGGCAAATTTTCCTCTCTGTTGTTTTGCTTTTCTCTTTTCCTTAATATTTGTTGCTTCTTGCATGAGGATATTTTTTTGCTTGCTTCATCTTAACAATGTCATGAATTTCAGCCTAGAAATCTTCATGAACTGTATCAAATCTAATCCATTAAATCTATACTTTACCTTCATGGTATAATGATATAGAATAATGCTAAACTCTTATTTTGTTGGTCTGATGTTTTTATTAGTTTAGTTTAAGGTACAATTTTTCAAGAATTTACATTCTGAGCCATTGTTAGCACCAATATCATTTTTGCCTACTGAATAAAGATTTTGCATCTTTGCTTACAAAATATATAGTAAATTTTATTTTACTGTCCATCTGGTAATGTCTATTTTTGCAAAAAGAAACAAGCATTGAGATTCCTGGCAGAACGTATTCATCTGTCTCCTGCATTGTTTCCTACACTGATGCCAATTTTTTTTGTTATTTTAGATGCTATTTTACTTTAACATTCCTGTTTCTTATAATTAATATGACATCTCTTTTGGTGGGGTCTGAAATAGGTTTTGCAAGTTAACTTCCGTTTCTTTTGCATCTGTGACAGGAACTTATGCAATAAAATGTATTTGTTTGCTTTGAATTTTTTTTTTTTGTTTATTCGTGTCAGAAGCATCACAATTAAAATAAGACGTACTATATGGCATAAAATTTAAAATACATGATTAATATATGTACAAGTTAAACAGATCTAGCCCAGAAACTAGCAATATTAATTGCATTCTGTTGCACTACCATGATGTCCTTGAGTGTACCCTGATCAGGGTGCAAAGGGCAGGTATACATATGTGTTGTTGTCTACATGTCACCACAATGGCAAACGGCAGACGCCACCGGATGGCCCCATTTGTTCAGAGTGTCTCTAGATTTTCTTGTACCTGTGCAAGTCTATTCAACAATTTCCATTCAACAATTTGCCAGACCCAGGTGCCAGCTCCTCTGTTGATTCCATTCAGTATTGGTTCTTTGCAGCTTTCCATAGATCCAATCTGCTTTCAAATTCTTCAAAATCTTTCGTTGACCTAAGGAAGCTTTTCCTGGATTTTAATTGCTGATGAGCTGATTGCAAGTCATAAAGAAGGTGTTGTTTAGATATAGATGATTTAAGCCTCTGTCTGCAGGCTGCTACTTACAAGCTAAATGCAGGTTATACTTTTGTGGGGTAACTGGGCCCTGAGCTTGGAACCTTTTCATTAATAATTATGTTTATCCTGATGTCTTCTATATATTTCTTATAATACCAAATAGAATGATATGAAGTGACCCATTCCAGTCCATTTTGATCCACTAATTCTCTGAATGTCAATCATCAATTTATTCCAATGCTGAGAATATTAAGTTTTGATATCCCCCCCCCGTGTGTGTGTGTGTGTGTGTACATGTGTGTAGGTGTATTTGCAGCATTAAACTTTTTTTTTTGCCTGTGATCATTGGTGCCTGCTTTTGGCTATATCATAAATACCAGTGATACGTGTTCCTTCTGTCTGGTCTTTCCTAACAGCATATTATATATTATACAATCTGATTTATTGTATAATCTTCTTCTGTCTTCTATTATGTCAGTATTGACATGATTGTGAATATGCATTTGATTTACTTGTCAAACTACAGGAATACATTGTATTTTTTCTTCTCTAATGATCATTCTTTAACTCCTTGTCTATAACCTGCCCATCATGGAAAACTGTTCTGGGAGTTCATATTTCCAACTATGGCGTTCTTCAGATTTGGAACCACCTTCAACGCTACGTATCAATGATCCATGGCAGGATATTACCAAATGAGAAAACATCATTTGGCATACAAATCCTATTAGCAGGAAGTACGATCTTTGTAGCATTTCCCCATTACTCATCAAAATTCCCCCTATCATATTTTGTCAATTTGCCAGAAAAAAAGAGAATACCTTCTTCAGCTTTTGTAAAGGAACACTTGTGTATAGCACTTAAGGTATCGTTAGATACCATTCAGGAAAGTTTATTCAATTTTATGTCAGAGCAATTGGTGGTGGTAAAGATATCCTTTCAAAATTGCTAACAGCATAAATAGAACTTTGAAGTACCAGTGCCTAAATCTTTTCTTTCTTTCTTAATGATCCTTACAATGGTGAGACTAGTTATTTCTTATGTCACACTAATCAGACACTCAAAACACACTTAAGATGTCCATACATTTATTTTTAACCTCAGTATGTGCATTACCAGCTTTTAGTTAAAAGAAAAAAAGCAAGATTATGCAACAAGCACACACACACACACACACACACACACATGCACACACACACACACACACACCCCACACACACACCTGGGGAAAGAAAATACCACCTAATTTAATTTATTAATCAAGGATAACCATACCCATTCTGGCACCTTCCAGATAAACTGGATTACAATGCTAATTGTCTCACGTGAGCAAGCCCTATAGTCTAACCCATCTGGAAAGTAATATGTTGAGGAAGACTGGGCTAAGAACAGAATTTAAGAGGTATTTATTATTTATTAACACTGTGTAGTGTTTCAGAAATAATTTGTAAAACGACCTTGAGAGAATGCAGGAATTGAACATCTGCAGCTCTTTAACCCAGCGGCATAGCTGCTGTCTGCAAGCTGTGACATGATCCCATGAAAAGAGTCAGTTGCTTTAAAGAATTGCAGACAGGTGCCATGTTCCTGCCTCCACATACTATGAAGCATATATTTGAAATCATCTTCAAACATTGCACAGCGCCTAAAATTTATGCATGATGTCAGAGTACCAAGCTTGGTTATGATCCCTTCTCGGCAATGTGCTCACTGGGAGTGTGGGTGGTGGGTGGAGGAGGATATTCATTGAAGCTTATGAAAGTGGTAAGATTATGTTGGTTGCATTTTAAAGAAAAGCACGTGCCTAATCAGAACAGGAATAATGAGTCAAATCAGAAAACACAGTAATTTCAGTGAGATGTAAGTGAGTTTAAAATCAGAAACTAAAATTATCCCTATAATGATCAGAAAGTTACAATCTTTAACAACCTCAATTTGTGTATAAAAATGTACACGTTTCCCAAAAGCTGCTTAGGAATTTCATACTCTGCTTATGTTAAAAGGAAAGAAATGTGAAAGTAATCATGTAAATTGAATGATAATAAGAAGCCTTTTATATTTTTAGACTAATTACAAATGAATAATTTAAAACATATTGAGCCAAATATTTTATTAACATAAAAGTTAATGGTATATGTTTACAAGATCTGATTTTCAAATTTTGTCATGAGACATCATCATCATCATAATCAGCTTGTGTTGTATGTGATGTGCCATTTATGCATGTGATTTTCAGATGTATTTTCTGCAACAACTAGTCTAGATGCTTTACCCTAAATCATACTTATGAATAACTATTACTTCTTCTTTAAATATATCCTTAATTTGATATCCATTTCTGGATTGGAAACATGAGGTTCCAAACAGTGATAGCTGTAATCCCAGTTCTGCTGAAGAATACTATCTATGCCCATATGAAAGAGGTCGAAGTATCCTCTATGCTTCTTTAAAAGACTGATAATATCAGTTATATAATTAAAGAATATTATAATATTCTTTATATCTGTGCTAATTTATGTTATGAAAAATAAAACGTCAAGATTAGGTGTAGCTTTAATGAGAAGCAGCAATGATGTAGTTTGCAATACGTTCTGTGACTACACTTGGGGCAGGGGTGAAATGCTGCCCCAGTGCTCTGGTTTGGGCGAACCGGTAGTGATAAAAACTACCAGTTCGGGTGAACCGGTAGTAAAAAAATGCTTTAAAAAGTAAAAAAAAAAAGTTCTGACTATCACAGCTGTGCCACACGATTGTTGGAAAAAAATTTTTTTACTTATTTAAAGCATTTTTTTTTACTACCTATTTGCCCAAACTGGTAGTAAAAAAAAATGCTTTAAAAAAGTAAAAAATAAAAAAGGTTCCGATGATTGCACGGCACAGCTGTGATCGTCAGAAACTTTTTTTACTTTTTAAAAGTATTTTTTTACTACTGGTTCAGGTGAAGAAGTAGTAAAAAATGCTTTAAAAAGTAAAAAAGAAAGTTGGCCATGCCCACCCAGTCACATGATCCCACCACCAAGCCATGCCCACCAAGCCACACCCACATAACCGGTAGCAACAAATTTTACATTTCACTACTGACTTGGGCCTTTCAGACAGAAATGAATGTTAGTTTTCTTTTCTTTCTTTTCCTTTCCTTTCCTTTTCTGACTTACATCAGGAATATCTGACTGGCAGATAGATATTCAAGGGTACACATTCAAGGATATTTCATGCACACCTTTTGATATAGGTGCCTTGCCTATGAAATAAATCTCAATCTATCTTTATTGCAGTCACAGACTAGCAAATAAAAGCATTAAAACAATAATAATAGTTAAAAATAGCAAATAAATATATGTTATCGTTATATTTTGCGATTGGTGGTGAATTAACAGTGGGCCTATGGAATATAATGTTTTTCCTTCCCTTTCTATCTAACTTTAATTTGAGTAGATATTAAGGTATGCAGCAGCACACTTACAAGGAACCACTGTGTTTTTTTTTCTTCTTCTTAATATCTGCCTCCTGCTTGTTCTTTGCCTTTTTGTTTGGGCTTCTTCTTACTATCAAAACATTTTATAATATGTTTTATAAAAGGATGTGCCTTTCTGTTGAACTTTATTTTGATTAAAGGAAGACAATTGTAATAAGGGTAAAAGGAACAGGCCATTGACCTCTATTTGATGTATGGAGTTTTGTTGAATAGTCCATGTCAGCAGAATCACGGCATGTGGCAATATAATGAGAGAAAGATCATTTGCGGCAGAAGGCTATGAAAACAAATTTGGCATGCTTAATTCTTCTTATCAAAGGACTTGATACTTGATAATACACGAAGTGTGGATGTTACAGAATTTGAGACTAGTTTGAATAAAAAATTCCAATTGATGGTTTAAAAATAGAGTTGTAGAATCATAGAATTGGAAAGGACCTTTTCAACCCTCAAGTTTGATTTGTTGCTCAGTGCAGAAGTCCAAAGTAAAGCCTATCTAATAGATGGGTGTCCAAACTCAGCTTGAACACATCTAGCAAAGGGGAGTTCAACAACCTCTTCAATAATTGGTTACATTTTCAGACTGCTATTACTGTTAGGAAAAGGTTTTCTAAAGTTGATTTTCAGTATCCTAATTACCTTTATTGTGCTTTCGTGCAATGTTTCAATTTCTGGGTTTTTGTTTTGGAAAATATGGCACGAAACCTGAAATAATATTTAGAATGCCATATGACTAAAGCAAAATAAAGTAAAACTATTAGTTTACATGTTTTGAAAACAATATTTTTGTTTTATACACACTCAAACAAATAATATACAATTTATAGGCAAATTGATGGCTCTGCCTATAATAACACAATTCAAAATAAACCACAAGCAGCGTGAAGACAGTATGCAATCCTTTCCCCTCTAAGAGAAAGACAAACAGACAAACAAACAAACAAACAAGAAACACAATGATATAATCCAACAGGATCTTCAGCATCACCCTGCCTAAAAACATTGGAGAATAGTCAGGTTCTTAACAGCTTCCTGAATATCATCAAAAACCATCCATATTTCTTATGAAAAATCATACAGAGGTTAAGTGACACAACAGAGAAAGCATGCCTTATGGGTGCTGCTGGATAACATTATTTAATTGATAGGACCAGAAATATGGCCACTGTGACAGATCTCACTGGATGGGCAGAAACAACTTGAGATAGGAAGATCAATTAACCAGACCTTGCACCATGCTGGGCTTTAAAGGTCATAACCAACATTTTGAATTACATTAGAAAGCCAACCTGCCTATCATTCCCTGCATACTCCATTCTGGACCAGCTGCAAGTTCCTAATAGTTGTTAAGGACATTCATGCTTTACAAAGAAACTGTCCATGAGATGACTAAGGCCATGAGTCAAGGGCCTTCCAGATCCCAAGAAAGAATGCAAACTGGCACACTCTAATATATCATCACCTACTGTCACCTGCTGTTCAAACAGGAACTTTCTTTCCAAGCTGACTTTCACACTGTGCACAAGTCTTGAATGAGAAGATGCAACTCCATTCAAGACCACAACTGGAAAATCCTGTAAACTCTTACTAGTTGACTAGACCAGAAAATTAACTCCACAGGAAGGGTCAAAAATTCTTATTAAGATTGGCTTCAATAACAAAATCTTGCAATCTGATTGTGCTATGCCTATCCACACTCCACTTATATAACAATGAATTAGGGAGATGTCATCCAACAAAAAAATAAAATCAAAATAAAATAAAAGCTAAAAATAAAATAATAAATGAATAAGATATTAAAGAATCACATAATTTCTCTACCATTTCTGCTGCTATTACAAGTTCTTTTATTTCATTTTTATTCTTATTTACCTCCTTTAATCAAAATGCCTTCTTGTTATATTTCTTTGGGTTATCTCATATCTTTGCCCAAAGGTGTAGTGTTTGAGCACCTGACAAGGAAGAACTTCTAATATTATTAGAAATGGGGAAAAGGGCAAGGAAGATCAAGAATTGGTCAGAATCATGTGAAATTGAATTGAATGAATTTTAGGTAAAAGATATAACTAATCTACATCTATACATTGCCAAGCAGATTAATAACATACTGCAAGGAAGTGAAATTGAAGACTGACTAACATCTGGCAAAACCCACCTGACAATGAAAGATCCAGCAAAAGGGGCAGCTTCAGACAACTATCAGCTGATTACCTGCTCACCAGTAACTTTCAAAATGCTAACTGGCATGGTAGCTGATACAAACCAACAGCATCTATTTGAAAACAAGTTCTTTGCACCTGAACAGAAAGGAAACTACCCAAACAGCAGAGGAACAAAAGATCAGCTCTTAATTGACAAGATGATTCTGGAAAATTGTAAGAGAAGGAAGACCAATTTGAATGTAGGCTGGATTAATTACAGGAATGCATTCAGCTAGAAATACCAGGAGTCAGTAGAAACATCAGAAACTTTGTGCAAAGATTGATCTCACAATTGCAGACATAGTTGCTAGTCAATTGTGAAAGATCAGGAAAAGCTAATATCAAGAGTGGAATCTTTGAAGGAGACTTACTTTCAGAACTACTGTTTGCCTTGCACTTATTCCTCTGTCTAGCAACACTGAATAACTCAAGCCATGGCTATCAAACGCCAAAAAGATCTGCCAGACTATCTATCCCACCTCCTTTACATGGACAATGTAAAGCTGCTTGGAACAGCACCATCTGAAATAGAATCAATACTGTCTGTATATACATCCAAAATATTTCAATAAGACGACCTGGCATTTGTATTAGAAGACCCAGCTCTTTCAATACCTAGATTAATATGGAAAATAGAGCAATACGGAGAAGTTGCTGGGTTAACCATAAATAAACAGAAAACTAAACTTTTAGCAAAAAACATGACGGAAACTCAAAAAAATCAAATTCAAAATTCGATAAATATTGATTATACTAATAAAGTAAAATATCTGGGAATATGGTTAACCAGTAGATGTTCATCTATTAAGGAACATAATTACTTCAAAATGTTAACAGAAACAAAAACTTTATTAAAAAAATGGTCTAAATGTCAAATTTCACTTTTAGGGCGTATTGCAGCAGTTAAATCTTATATATTACCCAAATGGAACTTCTTATTCCAAACGGCTCCAGTGAAACTAAATAATAAATTTTTCGTAGAATTGGACAAAATAATATCTGTGTTCATTTGGCAAGGTAAAAAGTCACGCATAAAAAAGAAAATGTTACAAGAACATAAATCTAGGGGGGGATTAGGGCTTCCTAATTGGAAATTATATTATCAATCTGCAATATTATTATGGATTAAAGACTGGACAAACTTGATTAGACAACGCATTCTAACTATTGAGGGGCATGACCTGCTTCAAGGATGGCATGCTTATTTATGGGGAAAAAAAGGTACTAGAAAGAAAAAGAATTATTTTAATGATCACTATATCAGAGATACACTATTTCAAGTCTGGAAAATAATAAAAACACAATTCTATACCCAATACCCGAGATGGATTGCACCAATTGAAGCAG
>JANHFM010002862.1:26543-38469 GCA_032468115.1 Grayia smithii
TGCATCGTCTTTTAAGATTTTGAATAGCTCAGCTGGAATACTGTCACCTCCACTAGCTTTGTTGTTGCTCAGATTTCTTAAGGCCCATCTGATTTCACATTCTAGGATGTCTAGCTTGAAGTGAGTGACCACCCCATCTGGTTTATCAGGCACGTTAAATTCATTCTTGTATAGTTCTGTGTAATTTTGCTACCTCTTAATCTCTTCTACCTCTGTTAGGTCCCTACATTTTGGTCCTTTTTCATGCTCATCTTTGTATGAAACGTTCCCTTCATATCTCCAATTTTCTTGAAGAGATCTCTGGTCCTCCCTATTCTATTGTTTTCTTCTATTCTTCACACTGTTCATTTAAGAATGCATTCTTATCTTTTCTAGCTATTCTCTGGAATTTTGCATTCAACTGGGTGTATCTTTCTCTTTCTCCCTTTCCTTTTGCTTCCGTTTTTTCCTCAGCTATTTGCAAAGCTTCCTCAGACAACCATTTTGCTTTCTTGCCTTTCTTTTTCTTTGTTATGGTTTTAGTTGCTACCTCTTGTACACCTTGTGAACCTCCACCCCATAATTCTAAAGTCTAAAATCTAAATTCTTTGTGAATTATAATGTGGAATTGGCATCCACTTCTGCTTTCTGCTGCATTTTTTTTCTTTTAAGAAGAAAATGGTTGCAGTGCTTTTCTCATTGTCCTGCAATATTTCCTTGAGAAAGAAGCCTTGGCTTATTAATTAAAAGCACTTCAGAAATGCAAAAAAATTCCAAAATAATTCAGAAACTGCAATGTCAAGTAATGCTTCATTTAATTTTGGCATTGAGTATAATAGAATATCTGGGAGAAAATGCACCCAGCCACTTATTTATCTGCTTCTGTAGTCAATCCAAATTTTGGAAATATTGCATTGCCCTTTAAAGAAGAACAAGTTGACCTTTAAGTATTTCAATGGATGACCAGATTCCACACCTCACACTTGGAGACCCATACAGATCAAAATATCCTCCTGAGGAAGGATCTTTTAAAACAATTTGTAGCAGCTGGAAATCTTCATGTGAGAATAAGAAATAAATTCTTTTGTCAGATTGGCAAGAACCTGACTTTTTAGAAGAGATGTAAAGGCCTAGAAGAATAAAAGTTAAAAATGGTCAGAGTTAACTGAGATTCCTGCCTTATGAAGACAGGAAATTAACTTAAATAATTCATTTTCTAGAAGAATACCTGGCAGAGTGTCAGCACTGTTGAAAAAATAATCTAATTACTCACAAAACATTTATTCACAGAAATCCAGAATTCTCTGGCATCTTGACTATTCTATATAATGAGAAGCATGTTTATAATGCTTTTATTTAGTTACTGATATTGCTATAATAGTTGGAACAATACATTATTCTTCAGTAGAGATAGACTGTATGATAAACAAGCTTTAGATTTAAATATGCAGATAATACTCAGCTATACATCTCCAACCAGAGGCCATTAAAAGTTATTGTGGAAGTCATGAGTTTAGATGGGGACACTCATGCAGACCCAACTTGGATAAGATTGAGTGACTGGTTAATTCCAAGACTTTGTCTTCTCTGGCTCTTCTACTTCTCCAGAAACAGCAGGGTCATATTCCAGATGTCCTTCTACACTTCTAAACCTTGTTTGAGGATCGGGTGGAGACCAGGGCCAGGAGGACTTTGGCACAACTTCAAGAATTGTGGCTTTAGTTAGAAGACAGAAGACAGAAATTCACAATTGTGTTGTATCTTTAATACATATTGTAATATGTTCTATATTGAAGATCTAATGGAAACTTCAGCATCCAGTGATTGGTTGCAGTGATCACTGGTGAGTTGAGGTATGTTGAGGTACATTAACATATGTTGTTTACAATTAAGGCTATCATGTTTTCCCTGATACTGTAAGTGATATGCTCAATCAATCAATCAATCAATCAATCAAATCAATCTGTTCTTTAGGAGTTATATTGGTTATCAGAAGTTTTCTCAGTTCAGTTCAAAATGCTGATTGTTATCTCTAAAGCATGGGTACTTAGGAACCACAATTCTCCAGTAGTTTTTCCCTGTCCTGCTTTAATGATCTGCTATAGGTTCCCCTGCCCCTGAGATGTATGGTACAAGAAGACCCAATGACCATTTCCTGTATCTCTCCTATGGGATTCTCCTGAATCTCCTGTATCTCTCCTATGGGATTCTCCTGAAGAATGAATGTCTACTGCCATCATGGCCTGATGAAAACATGGCCTTTCTAGAGGTACTTTGAGAAATAACTTGCACAGGTAATTTTCTATACTTCTATAACTTTAGCCTTTTATTTGTATTTTAATTAACTTTATTTTGGCTTTGCATTGAGTTTTTACTGTGCAAATTCTATAATCCACCTAGGGTCCATTTAGCTTCAGACAGACAGATCAATTTTGTAAATAAATAAATCCTTAAGCTGACCCTGTCAGTTTGGGGGAGAATTTGTGTGTATTTTAACTTTTATCTTGTTATCAATTTAATCTTGATTTAAATTTCAAGCTTATTTTGTGCAGGGCAAATTCTATACGAAACTACTATAACATTTTTCTTCATATTTTCTTGATCAGCCCAAGCAACAATGTGACTTATTTCTTATTGTTGTCTGAAGAACATATTACTATCAATGTACTAAGGGAACAACATATTTGTGCTGAATGCTCAATATACACTGAATGAACTACATTGTTTTTGTTTTTAAGAAACGACACCCTCGTTTTTTCTTAACCATTTTCTTCTCTCCCACATCCTATGAATAGCTGCCCTTGAAAGATGTATTTTTTTTCTAGTAGGATTCAATGCAGTAGGTTATAAGGGAACTTTAACATGGAATCTCCATTTACTTTGAAGAAAGAACTTCCCACTTACATACAGGTTTGTTAGGATGCTTGCCTTAAGATTCTTTCTTTTAAGTACAATTCTACTAAGAAAGGGATGATGAGCAGACAACAAGAAAACAGATTACAAATCACTTTGGTTGCCTGACCCCTATTATGCATGCTGCTGCCACTAAGAATGGGTGAGTAGGAAAAGATGGCACTCACAATGGGGTTAAATGATTTACAACCTTCCAAGCTAACCTGAATTCAAAGACACATTTATGAATATTTGTGAATAGGGAAAAAGCAAACACAAACAAAAGCACTCCTGTCTGTCTGCTACAGAATGTATTTCTGTTTTTCTCTTATGATGTTCAAATAAATGCAACCTATAATTTGCAAGACAATGCCTTGGTAGAAATTCTACATTAACAACCTAGCCATCTTTAAAATCTATCTATTGTCCTTTAAATTTCATTCTGTGGGGATCTAATTAGTCATTGTCTAGGGGAATCAAAGCATTTGCACTTTTCTTTTCATGGTTCCTGCATTGTATCACCACGATGGTTTGGTCCCTGTAGATCTTGTCTTCTGTATCAAAGCTGAAAACCAATGGAACCATTAAAGTTCATTGTGATTCAGACAGAGTAACTCTTTGTATAAACATTTGGAGGAATACTTGTGAAGTTGTCATCTGAAGAGATATAATTAATTCAGTTACCCAGAAGAAAGAAACAAGATAAAAGGCTCATGTAGCCTGGGATCATGTTTTTCCCAGGGGCCAATCAGAAACTTTTGGGAAGCCTACAAAGAGAACCAACAAAACTCGACTGCAGGACATTTTTTTTTTTGGGGGGGGGGGATATGATAGTATTTCCTATGAAAGATCACACAGATGGTGCAGTATTACACTGGAGTAAGTGCTGGTTGTAGAAATACATGAGGTTGCAGGAATAATCAGTATTTCTTTCCCAGTTTCAGATTCTGTTTCATCTGTGCCATTTTCTACAGAAAGAGTGTTGGCTCCCAGATATGTTACGCAAATATATTTTAAAGGATATTAAAACATATCTTTCTGGCAACAACTTCTGGAAGTCTAACCCTGTCTTCCTTATTCTTCAAATGAGTGGAAAAGATTCCTAGTTTTTGACCTGCTATTATTATTTTCTGACTTTTCTGTAGTGAATAACCAGTTTTTAACACTGCTTGCTATAATCCTATTTTATTGGTGTTTTTATCTGAATTTTGTTCATAACATTAAGCACCAAGTGGATCAATGGCAGATTTGTAAATCTACTTCTGCCTGTCTATTTTAAAAAGTTAGATTATTTATACACCCATGCGTAACATTTTTCAATTGTAGCTGTTTAATTTGTGTTTTAGCTCATAGCTGCCAAAGGAATTATTGCTCATATTCAAAGATTGTTTCTGTTACCAACTTTAGAAAAAAAATAAATCTGTGATCTGAAAACAGAGCTCCCAGTTTCAATAAAAGAGATAGCGCTTAAATTGGTTTTTCTTTTTCAGCAACAGTTGTCAAGATGTAAAAGTATTTCAAATGTATGAATCAATTTTACACTCACTTTTTGAATCACCAAAATTTCAGTTCTCTTGTCGGTTTTGGCTGGGCATGCTTTTAGCAAAACACTCTATAAAAGTTAAGAAGCAGTTGTCAACAAAGAAAACAGCTTGAGGACAATGCTTTACAAATAAGCTTTGATTGGTAAGTGTGCATGTTTGCCAGCAGCTGATTTTAAAGAAAAGGGAAGGTGAGCTGAATATCCAAGTTCCTGTATTGTGTTGCCAGGTTCCTCAGGGCTCCACTCTCTTCCCATTTCTCTTTAACATCTTTATGAAGCTGTGGGAGTTCATCCATCAACCCTGGGCAAGGTATTAATCAGTGCTGAGGATACACAATTATAAAGACTGCCCTACACTAAATGAGTTGTGATTTGAGACTCTGTCTTTGTGTTTGGTGGTTTCAGAACAAGCTTTAGTTCTGTCCTGACTGGCTGTGAATTGGGAGGTTTCTCAGATCCAGTAACATTCCATCTTTATCTATGAATGTTTATTTACATAAGATTATTTACCAAAACGCCCTACCTGTAAATGAGTACTTTAATTTCAACCATAATAATACAAGGGCTATCAATAGATTCAAACTCAATGTGATTCGCTCTAATCTTGATTGTAGTAAGTAAGACTTCTGCAATAGAAAGGTAAATGTATGGAACACTCTACCTTGATCCTGTTGTTGGTCTCACTAATCCCCATGCCTTTTGCCTTGGACTGTCTACCGTAGACCTTTCATGTTTCTTAAGAGGTCCCTAAGGGGGCATGCATAAGCGCACCAGTGTGCCTACAGTCCCTGTCCTACTATCCCCCTTTTATATGTAATCATTCTATGCATTTATGATTATGTTCTGCTTACTTATATCCTTTTATTTGTGCGAAAAAAAATTATGTGTCTATACTGTTACTTATTTCCTTGTACTTGTTGACAAATAAATAAATAAGCTGCATCTGATCTATAAGATAATGGCATAGGCAGCTAGGGTCTGTTCACTCTATTAATTACCCTGTGACTCTCCTTTTCTGCAATCTGCACTTCAGTACAGTGTGCTGGTTGTTATCTAGAAAGCCGTACTTTGCATGCAGTCAGGATAACAGTCTTCGCAGTCATTTATGGTCATCTCAAAAAACTGTTGTCAGGATTGGCTTGCTTCAACTTTCTATCAGTTCCATTCATCAGAAAGTGCCCCCTTGTGGATCCTGGAAGTTGTGTTTTCTCTGTCACAGTACTAGCCCTATGAAACAAGGTTTACAATGGCTTCAACCCTTCTGGTTTTCTACCAGGCTAGAAAAGACCTGAATCCTTTCCCAGATGCTGGCGCTAGGAAATTAAATCAGACTTATGGATAAATTTAGTATTTATCAGTATGGGTTAATCCCTAACCACAGACCTGCAGTCACAGTGACCACAGCAGTTTTCCAAAATGTTCGGAACACCCCTATTTTTAGAAATGGACCATTCTGATTGCAAATAGCTTCTGTTTTCCCACCAGTAAGACTGTATGCAGCATTGTGCTTGCGTCAGTTATTTGGTGTTTTCTGTAGTGGCATTTGAATTTGAGTTTCGGTCATTTTGACCATAAATCTTTGTTAACGTACTTTTTTATATAATGTTGGGGCCAGGTTTTTCACCAAAAAGAGTGCGATTTGGTGATCCAAACTTCAAAGAAACTGTTCTAAAATAGTATGGAGAAGCAGAGAGTGATCTAAGTGAAGTGGAATCAGATTGTGACAAAACTTTTGTAATGGACTATAAGGAACCCGCCACTGCCATTTCTGACATCAGCGATGATGAAGCTCAAACAAAAAGTGACCTTTGATAGAGGATTTGATAGAGATCAATACATTTTTTGGTTTACTGTTTTATACATCAATTTTTAGATCCAACCATGAAATCATCAAATGTCTTTTTGCTACTGAGGTCATTAGACCTCATGTCTGTAATAGCATAGCCAAAATAGTATGTCTGTGGTTAAGGGTTAATACTGGAATTTTAGGCCTGTGTTTGTTTGGTTGTTTGCCACTACCATGATATTTAACTCCTTATTTATGTATTATAAATTATGTTAAGTTCATTCTTCAGATCTTTGACTTTCTTGGCTTTTTGCCTTCTCTTTTTTTTCCATTTGTTCTTACATCCACTTTGCTTTCTTCCACATCTTTGTTTTGTGTAGTGTCACATTTATACTTAATACGCTTTTTCTTTTATTCCACAGTTCCTTCATTCCATGAATTTCAGGACTTCATAGAGATTCCTGATGAACTTGAAAATGGTACATTTATACCAGGGGTGGGTTCTACTTACCTTTACTAGCGGTTTGCAGTGGGAGCATGCACGGTCTGCTGCGCATGCGCAGAAGCTTCTGCACATGCGCAGATCACCTCCTGATGACGTCAGGGTGGGTGGAGCCTCCCACCGATTTTACTACTGGTTCTAAAAACCAGATAGAACCGTGAGCCCTGAATGTTTGTTGTCATTTTATTGTTTTAAATCATCTTTTAAATTTTATATAATGTATTCTATTGTATTATTTTTTGTTGTGAGCCGCCCGGAGTCCTTTGGGAGTAGGGCGGCATATAAATTGAAATAATAAATAAATAAATTACTGATTTATACTCAAGATCATATTGTCTAAACTTTTTGCCTTCATTTTTTTTCACTCTTGCTCATGAGAAGTTTATGCCATGTTCTACAGGTAGCCTATGATTATGTCTTTGCTGTTGTAACTAAATTCATCCATTTTTTTTTGTGATAGTCAATTTGATTTCTATGTATTCCATCTCGTGATGATCATGTACATAGGAAACATTTGGGTTGTTTGAAGATTGTGTTGGCAATGAAAAAAAATTGTATCGTCAAAAATTGATAACCAGTTCTCTTATTTCATTTCTGATTTGTAGAGCATGCAGTCATATTACATTTTCTTCCTGTCCCAGAGGTTTTAATCTAGTCATATCATAAACCCCATTAGTAGTCTGAAAAATCCCCACTAGCTCCTCAGCAGCATGTTGAACATCATTTAACCTGAAAGGGCCATTATCTAAACTGGATCATCATTTCCTTATCAACCTATCAAGATGGCTTTCTTGATTTACCATTATCTTTTCCTTCACAGTATTAAATGATGTTTTCTCTGTTGTCCTCAAGGGATTATCTACCTCCTATATCTCCATACATAACTGTTGCCCACATAGGTGTCTGTTGCTTTAACAGGGCAGCTGGTATAATCTTTTTATTTTGGATGATCCTGCTGGGAGTATATATTCCTGGTATACACTTCTGGTGTTCTTTGCTTATCCCTCCCAGAAACACCCTGACCCTACCATTCTGAGGCAATATATTAGAATTTGAAAGGGTATGATCTACATGTAATAATAGTAATAATAATAATAATAATAATATGGAATTGCAATATTTCTAATATTGATAAAGGTGGTCTTCCACACAGTCATGTAGTTGCTCCTTACACTGAGAGGAAAGCTTTCCTCATTTAATAGTATAAGTAATATCCATTAGTGTCTGCAGTGGGATCATAGATGAGGTAAAGAATATGGCTATAACCCTGAAGTAGCTCAACTCTCTGTCATTCTAATTATGGTTTGTTTGTTTTTTAACTTCACCAAGCTTTCACTTCCATAGCAGGATACAGCTTACATACAGTAAATCGGAAATATATAGTTTCCCTTTTCTATGTATAAAAATCATGATAAATATTTTCTTCAAATAGTTTTACCTTATGTTACATTTCACCTTGGAAACTTTCAATTTTTTGCAACACAGTAGTAGTCTAAAAATGAATCTGGGGAAGGAGTATCAGAGAAGATAAGTAAGGATACAATATTTGCATTAGCATTTTTTCTGTATTAATAAAATGCAGCAGCCTATATGACACTATGCATAGATTTTTATGTAATAGTAGCTAAGGTCCAGAAACTAGGAGGCCATGAAATCCCATCTGTCCTTTGATATATCAGAAATTCCCCTGGATAACTTTGGGTCTTCACACTATCTCAGCCCAATCTATTTCATTTGGGTGGTTTGGTGGACAAAATAATAGAAGGGAGACAATATATGCTTCCTTGAGTTGTATAAAATAAAAGAAGCATATAAAACACATATAGGATAATGCAAAACTCATTGTTTTAGGGGTAGGGTATTTTGGGACTTCCATATGTTTTACTTCCACTAAAATAATAAATACCCCTGGAATATTTATATCAGCACACCAAGCAGAATGTCCTGATATTCACTTTCCCCAGCATAATTTCAAAACATGATTCTACACTTTTACATCATCATCATCATCATTATTATTATTATTATTATTATTATTTTATAAATTTTATTTCAATTTCTATGTCGCCCTTCTCCCGAAGGACTCAGGGCGGCTCACAATAAAAACAGAAATATAAAAAACATAAAGACGTAAAATACATACAGAACAAACAGAAAAACACATACAAACAAAACACTAACATTAAAATTTATGGTTAAAAAGGGGCAATAGTAATAAAGTTAAAAACCATTTTAAATATAATTATAAAAATTTAAAAATTGGTCAACCATAGCCTGATTGAGAAAAAAGCCACGTTTTCAGGTCACGACGGAAGGAGCAGAGGTCTGGAGCAGTCCGGAGTTCCACGAGTAGATCATTCCACAGAGTCGGCGCTCCCACAGAGAAGGCTTTTCCCCCTGGGTGCTGCCAATTGACATTGTCTGGCTGAGGGCACCCTGAGAAGGCCAACCCTATGGGAGCAGACCGGGCGCTGGAAGGATGCTTGTGGCAGTAGGTGGTCCTGCAGATATCCTGGGCCTAAGCCATGTAGGGCTTTATAGGTCAAAACCAGCACCTTAAAGCGCACACGGAGAGTGATCGGAAGCCAGTGCAGCTCGCGCAGGAGTGGTGTCACTCACTGGTGTGAAAATTAGACTTACTCCCTCTGAAAAGTAGCACGGTTACCATCCTACAAATAAGTGCATTTACTATTCCTTGCAATTATTTAACCAAACGGAATGTCAGTCCATCTATTTCAGAACATAACCCCTTCCTGAGCATTTCACCTCCTCACTTTGATTTTAAGTTTATTCCACTATGAAACTATTGATATTTAATAAACCAATTCATTTTCCTAAGAATGAAATTCCTTTGACTCTTTGGACTTATGGTTCTTGTTCCTTTAGCTCTCCACTCCTCCAGCCTATTGGAATGGCCTTCTGAAGCTATCAGTCCTTGAGTACATCTCTGTAAGACTTATCTTGCTGTTGTGTAACCATTGTAGAAAGGCTGAGGCAGTCAAGGTTGGGAAAGGACAATTTCAGTAGACCATGGCACAATCTGCCCAAATTAATCTATGGGCACACAGGGACTCTTGTAAGCAGAGGGGCAGAAGTCAATCAATGGAAGTCCAATAGGGGATGGTGAGCTAAATGGAGTGATAAGGGCTCAATGATGTAACCTCTTCAAGGATAGAAGGAAAGGAATGGATTAGTCAAAGAGATAGAGACCAAAATGCAAGGCCTGTCCCACTGCTCACAGAGTCTCTGTGTGCCCATAGATTAATTTGGACAGATTCCTTCTTGAAACATAGAAATAGCCAGGAATGCATAGAGAGGAATATGAAGAAGACTTGCCAATATTTTTTAAAACAACAGTTCAAAGCTTAATTCAGGTGGGGCAGGGAGCACATAAGGAAACACTTTTAAAACTGCAGTACCTTTCTAATACAACCCAGTATTAAGCAGATCAGGGGCCCATCCCCTCATTCTATAAACTTTCCCAACTGGATATCCTCCAGATGTGTGGGCTTCAGCTGCTGGCTAACTTGGACAGAAGATTGATATAGCTACAAGTTCTCTCCTAGCTTGCAGCAGGTGATTCCAATTACTTTAGGTTGGACAATTAATTGTATTATTTCCTGGATTATGAGTTAAATGGTGGTATTTATTTGCAGGCCTTCTAAGCCATTCTAATCAACTAACTCTAAGTGGCATAGAACTCCCCAAATCTGTAAACTGGGATTGAAAAACATAGATAAGCGCTCCGTTTTTTAAAACTAAAACCATATATTGTAAAAAACCAAAAGAAAAAGAAACCAGGAATCAATATTCAAAAATCCAAGGGGATTAATTCATCATCTGAAAGGATAATCATAACCACCCTGCCTGCAATTCAGAACACTGAATTTCTGAAACTCGGGTGAGAGGGGTTCACTCAAATATCTAGGGGTTCAAGAGGAAGGACATGGCAACTAAGAAGATATGGTTCCATGAAGTACTTACTTTGCTTAATTCAAACTGTAGTAACACTGGAGTACATCCTTTGAAGCCTATTTATTCTGCTGAGTGAAGCCCTGGAACAATTCCCCTAAAAGAACGACTGCAGGTTACCCAGTATAGGGGAAAGGTTTAAAAAAAATCAGGAAGGCAGCCAGGATTACATGATTGAGGCCTGTTTTACATCAAATGCAGGTTATGTGCCAAAAAAGGGTGTGAATTACATGGTTGTGGTCCTCTGATTTTTACTCATCCCTTCCTGATGGATGTCACTGAACCTCAATCCAAGATACTCCCCATTGTTTCTACGGGGCAATGGTTTTGCAATGGAAGATTTTGAATGTGCCATATGCTAAATTATTTCTAGAACTTGTAAGCCACAAACTGATCTGCTCTGTTTCTCATGTCCTTGCTACTAATTGATCCTAATCTAAAACAGTTTGCAATCCATAATAAATATCGCAAAAATTGTTCACAATTATCCCCAATGAACAAAACCACCACATAGGAAGGAGTAGCTTCTTTCTGCACTGCATCATTAGAAATAGATTTTTCTTACACCTATTCATTTAATTATCTTGCCAACATATTTTTATGTCTGTTATATGTAAAAGTCTTCTTTTTATGGTAGATAATCTGAGAACATAGTTAACGCCTTGTAACATTTCTGATCCTCCAGAGAGAGATTGCTCTCCTTAACATTTTCTATAAAACCTTCTGTAAAAAAAATAACATTTTGAAGTAAATCCAGTGCATTTTGTTTGAAATTCAACTTGATCCTTTCTGTTTATTCTATTTGGCCAAAATCCTACTTATAGGAGATGTTACTCTACATTTCCTGATTAATTAGTTTTCAAATATTTTATTACAAGATTTTTTTTTAAAAAAAAGCTGACTTTCATTTTTGACAGTACTTTCTTGAAACATGTGCAGCTTAACTTTGAGAAAATTAACCTAAACAGATCTACATAGTGCATTAAAAGTTTTGTAATGTTTATGTATCTTAGATATATTTGTCTTTCATTGGAACCCTAATAAAAGGAACTAAAAAGAACTTGGAAAAAATAACAAAATACATACAGAGGGTAAAAAAGAACAGAAGAGTAAACAAAATTCCTGAATTAACTTGTGTGCATGCCTCAAAGATAGATATTGTTTTATAGGTAAACGTAAAGGTTCCCCTCGCACATATGTGCTAGTCGTTCCCGACTCTAGGGGGTGGTGCTCATCTCCGTTTCAAAGCTGA
>JANHFM010002862.1:91798-104252 GCA_032468115.1 Grayia smithii
CATCAAATGGTCTTCTAAAGACAGCCATGAATCCAGGAGGACTCCTAAGTTGCGCACCTTATCAGAGGGAGTGAGCAACTCCCCTCCCATCATAAAAGATGGGGCTTCTAGACCTTGGGATGCCATCAACCACAGCCACTCAGTTTTGGAGGGGTTGAGTTTAAGCCTATGCATATGACTCTCTTCCAGTGCCATGTTCTGCTCCAGCCAGCCGTGTGACTACAAGTGGGGCAACCTGCTCTTCAGGAAGATGAAGGGTTACCTGTGCTGGCCCACCTGGATAAGCACCACCACCCAGGCTGAAGGGAAAGTGCCATGGGTGGTGCCCTCTCCCTATTCAGGGGGCTGCCACCCCTCTTGCTCTGCTTCTTTGCCACTGGGAAGTGGTGCTGTGGCTGAGCCTCCTTCCCCTGGAGCACTGGACATGGCAGACTGAGTTCCCAGAGAGGTGCCAGCAGGCAGGTGGTTGGGTGGAAATCTAGAGGGCTGCTTTGGAGTCCCAAGCCCTGTGGAGCTGACCTGGGAAGCCTGGATGGAAGGCGGCCTTTTCTGCAGCATCCCCCTCCTCTCTTCGGATCACCCTGCAGGTGGGCGCTCTGCCTTTGCAGAAACAGGGCAGGTGAACAAAACAACCCCATTGCGCTGCGCCTCCTCCTATTTTTGTGTGTGTGAGAGAGACGGAGGAAGGGAGGGAAGGGGAGGGTTTCAGAAGGGCAGAATGTGTTTCTGAATGTGCAGCTTCTGGCACTAACAGTGAGTGACATCACATTGTCCATGCCCACCTGGTCACATGATCACCAAGCCACGCCTACCAAGCCACACCCACAGAACCAGTAGCAAACAATTTTAGATTTTTGTGACCAAGCAATCTAACCAAGCAAATTTATAACTAAGACTTTGAGTCATGGTGGCACAGTGGTTAGAGTGCAATACTGCAGGCTACTTCTGCTGACTGCCAACTGCCTGCAGTTTGGCAGTTCGAATCTCACTAGGCTCAAGGTTGACTCAGCCTTGGGTAAAATGAGGACCAAGACTGTTGGGGAAATATGCTGATTCTGTAAACCACTTAGAGAGGACTGTAAAAGCACTGTGAAGCAGTGTATGTGTAAGCAATATGCTATTGCTACATATGAATTCTTTTTCAGCTGTAACCTAAAGATATTTGTTTGAAATTAAAACTACATCAACAATAATAACAGGTAACAGATTAGTCTATTTTTGGGGTTTCAAAAAAGTTGAAAATAATGTTTCGGATCCTGAAAACACAAAAGATTTTCAGTTTTCTATGAGTGCATAGACCAGGATCCTTCACTGTTGTTTTTTTATTTCTATTTATATCCCACCCTTCTCTGGAGACTCAGGGTGACTTACAGTTTCGAGTGCAACTCAAGTGCTTAGCAAATTCCTTTATTCCTTGTATATGTCTGCTTCCAAGCGGCATTTTTACAAAGTCAGCTTATTTCCCCCAACAATCTGGGTCCTCAATTTACCTAACCTGAAAGGATGGAAGACTGAGTCAACCTTGGGCCTGGTGAGATTCGAACCAACACTAATTGCTGGCATCTGGAACTAAGCTGAAACAATTAGCCAGAGCATTAATTAGATCCGCCACCGAGGCCCATAGTTAATATGGTGGGACAGATTATGAATCCTTTACATTTCTGCTATGATAGATATAATTATAGATTTAAAGGTCATTTCAGTATCAATATTTTGATCAATGCACAAAACAAAAAAAATGAAATTTGTGAATTTGTACAAAGATACAAAAAACACAACTTTACTGGATATTAGAAGATTCTGTTTCCTGGAATCAAACTCGTGGCCCACAGGCTGGATGCATCACACTAGCCACGTCCATTCCCAGTTTAGTGAAGGGGGAAAAGTCCTGACACATCATGTGATACCGCCATGATGATGCAGATTTGATACCCCTGGTTTAGACATTGCACGGCAGAAAAGTCAGTTCAGGAGAAGCATCTCTGTCCTTTATTCTACATCTTCTATTTCAGTTTTTCTTTGAATGAAGTTGATTTCTTCATAAACTTTGGCATCTTGCCAAGCAATTAATTGACTTGGAAATTATTCATTAATAATACCCCTTTGCATGTAGCAGGTATTGAGACAGTATGATCCCATTTATTTGTTGATCTAATGATGGGAAGTGCAACAAATATGTTTTCTCTAGCTAGATAGGTCAAAGAACCAACAGAGAATGTCCAGGAAGACTATTTTCCTGTAGAGACTGCCATGACTTAAAACCTTAACTTAATTACAATATAGAAGTCACATAACAAAGTGCTACCTCCCTCGCCAATACTTGTATATCTGAGACAGATTGATAGATGATGATAGATAGGAGAAAGAGGGAGGGAGGGAGGGAGAGAAATTAGGTCGATGGACGTCTTGGTGGTTAGTGTATATTACAGTATCACAGGCTAACTCTGCCCACAGCCTGGAGTTCAATGCTTATGGGGTTCAAAGGTTAGCCTTCCATCCTTCTGTAGTTGATAAAATGAGGACTCAGATTGTTGGGGGCAATATACTGAACTTGTAAACTACACAGAGAGTCAGTCAGTCAGTCAGTCAGTCAGTCAGTCAGTCAGTCAGTCTGTCTGTCTGCCTGCCTGCCTGCCTGCCTGCCTGCCTGCCTGCCTGCCTGCCTGCCTTCCTACAATATCTGAGAGATTTCTGTAAATAAAAGATTCCTGATAAAATGAAACATACAGGAACTACCTTATTCCAAATCAGACAAGTTAGTAATCCAATTCACTTATACTAACTGAAAGAAGCCCTCCTTCTCTTCCTAAAGGATTCAGGAACTGAAGAAAATGATTTTTGTTTTTGCATGCAAAAGTATCCCTATGATATATCCCTCCCCCTTTCCATGAGAAATCATCTTCCATCTTTAATGCTTAAATAGTCCCAAGAAACATGTAGCATTTGAACATAAAAATGAGAGGATGCCATGGTCTTGGCCTCAGTGGGAAGAAAGGAGCAATGAAGAACTGAGAGGCAGGACAAGGCAAGAGTCCTTTAATGGGAAATGATTTACTTCTAAGATCTGTGGAGCTCAGCATATCATGCTACGAACTAGATTTCCAATTGATCCTCTGTCACAATTTATCACAAGTAAATGGCATAGGAACATTGAAGGAAGCACTGATCTGGAAGTGGCATCAAACAGAAATTTCTGTTTACGTTTAAGTGCTGTTTGCTCAGTTTTTCCTTCCATACAGTAACTGTACAGAACTGTACAGTAACAAAGAAGACAGAGAGAACTGCTGAGCCTTGGGAGCAGTTGGGAGAAAATCAGTTAATGTCATATATGATGCCAATATTGCTTGATCAATGTCCCTCTAACCCAGTGTTTCTCAACCTTGGTCACTGGAAGATGTGTTGACTTCAACTCCCAGAATTTCCCAGCCAGCAGAGCTTAATGGCTGCTTAGTTGCCATATACCATTTTTGGTTCTCATGTTATACAACTGGGTCAGAGCACTCTTGTTTTAACATTCAGAACCTACACCGTTTTTTTTGTAACAATGCAATAGTTTTTGTACCTATCTATGCATTTTTATTTGCTTAATAATATTTGTATGCAAATTTCATATGTTTATGATATGGGCACTCACAGTAAATTAATTGAGTTGAGCACCCACTGGAATAATGTGATTTTAATTGCCCTGTGGGAGTGCAAGAAGGGGCCAAGCATAGATTGTGTACGGTAAAGAAGGTATAAAGATACACTATATGTGCAGCATGCATAGGTCTTGGTCTTTATGTATTAAGGCATACTAAAATGTATTAAATGCTTTTTATGATAAATATTATTTATATTATGGCAGTATACAATGCAAATAGGTTTCTCAATTCTTCAATTATAATAAAATTCAATTAAGCATTTTATTTAAAAAAAATCTTGATAAACAATAAAGGCTGAAAATCCCAAATGTCCTATTAAAAATCAATGCAAATTTGATCAATGCCCTATTTGCATATGCCTCTTTTTTGAAATAGGAAACCGATAATAGATCTGGTTTTTTTTATTATTATTATCACTACAATTGCTCCCTATTGTGCTTCTCTTATGCTACTAATCTGGGATCAATTAACTAAAAGCCAATAGAACCTACAACATATATTCAATTGAATTTTGCATCTATGACTTTCAATCTCAAGGTTTGCGCACATGTTTAATAACTGTGCAGTGGTTTTTGCAGACAACTGGGCATATTTGGACAGATTTAGGATAGATGTGAAGCAAGTGAAGCTTCTCCAAATGACTTCAAAATGAATATAATTCATCACTTTGAAGGTGATTTGGAGGGTACTTTCTCCAAAGCAAGACACCTATGTAATGCACTCCATGTAACAAAGATCTTGTTGAGATACTAAAAAGAAGAAAACAAGGGAAAGGAGTGTAATATACTTCTAAATTATAATCAGCATATAACTTTAACAACCTTTTCTTTTTATTTATTCATTGAAATGACAACTACAGATGCCTAGACACTGCTGGAAGAAGACAAAGTATATAGCCAACCAAGCACAGGTAAAATACTTTATTACCTTGTGGTGATGAGGATAGCAAAGCACATGTAATTCTCTGCCCTTATTACATCTGCAGGTAGTTATAGACCAGATCCCTCCTGGGTAGGGAGGAACTTGGGGAGATCTTACAGGAGTCCTGTGAGGAATATTGGTTCTGATGATTTGGACAGGGTACTTTGGGTTGTGAGTTTGTCAACCTGTGTTCTGGACCAATGTTATTCCTTGTTGATCAAGGCCTTCCAAGTGGTAGTATTTGGTTGAGTCCAAATGGTAGTTAATGACTCTTTATGGGAGTTGATGATAACACATGCTTTGAAGTAGAAGTGATGCACACCTTTTTCAAGATACCATTCATGGACCCAGTATACCAGTGTTTCTCAACTGTGGTGACTTTAAGCAATGCTGGCTAGGAAATTCTAGGAGCTGAAGTCCACACGACTTAAAGTTGCCAAGGTTGAGAAACACTGCAGTACACAATTTCATCCAAGCTACAATCTTCCTTTTTTACAGAAAGCTTTTCAGAAGAAGGTTAATGCACCTGCTCAGCTACTGAGGGACCTGGCTGAAGCTAAGTATCTGGACCATTTTCAAGTCTTGCTTTAAGATGGGGTACAGTACTTAGACGGCAATGGCCATACTTGCAAGTAACCTCTGGAGGGCTTAGGTTGCAGGTTGTGCAATTGTCCTTGTCTTCCTAGATCTCTTAATGACTTTCAATGCTATCAACCATGATATCCCTCTCAGCTGGCTTTGGGTGTTAGGAGTGGTGGGTGAATGATTTTGATGAGTTGATTTCCACATTGGCGGAAGTTTCAGTTAGTACTGGTGGGAGGGGAAGAGGTTTGGCCCTAGAATCCAGCAATGTGATTTGTCTCCTCTATTTCATAACATGAAAACCTCTGGGTGAAATCACATAGTAATATGAAGTATGATATTATCAGTATTGACAATACCACCCCTAGTTGGACAGGTGATATTGTCATAGCACATGACTGAATGCCCAGAGGCTGTGAGAGACTGGATGTGGATAAACCAACTTTGATTCAACCTCAGCAGACAGAGTTATTTTGATTTCCCCCTCTTCCCCCTGGGGTTTGGTGATATGCCATCTTTAATTTTGGATGGACCAACACTATTGGGCAGAGCTGATACATAATTTGGTCATTTTCCCTAGAGTTGCAACTATTGAGCAGATGACAGCTGTGGTTAGGGGCAATTTTGCACTGATTCATGCAGTGCACCAAATGCACACTTTCCTGGACTGCCTTTTTCACTATCATGCATGCCTTGTTCACTTCCCATTTCAATTACTGTAATGTGTTTTACATAGAGCTGTCCTTGAAGACTACTCAGAATATAGTGACATGCTCAATATTGGGCGTCCCTAGTTTCATCTGTGTACAAACACTGCTGCATGAGCTTCACTGATTCCAGGTTTTTAGGCACATTTAAAGCTCTAGAGTTATCTGTCTATCCTATCAACACAGATAGTGTAGCACACTTCAAGTCCATTCCCTTAAGTATTGTTGCCTACAACAATGGGACCTTAAAAGAAACATAGCCTTCCATCCTACAGCCCAGTGATGATAATTAGTTAGGCTTCTAACTAAAATAGAAAGTGTGAGTTTTACCCTGCCTTAGGCATGAAAGCTAGTTGGGTGACTATAGACCAGGGGTGGGTTCTACTTTCTTTTACTAGTGTTTTGCAGTGGGAGCGTGCATACGCGCTCGCTCTGCTCATACACACACTCTTCTGTGCATGCACAGATCACCTCCAAATGATGTCAGGGTGGTGAGTGGAGCCTCCTGCCATTTTACTACTGGTTCTAAGAGCTGGGAGCAAGCCATTACTGCCCTCAGTCCAACCCACGTCCCAGGATTGTTATTGTGGTAAAAATAGGAGGAGGCAGTTGTGTTGGATATGTTTGCTGCCTTAAGTTATTTGTAGCAATAAAGATGGGATGTAAATCAATAAATAGCCACCTATTAGGAAAAATAATGTATTTCAGAAAGTTTTATATATTATCTCTACTGATAAAATTTCTATATAATTTATCTATTCATTCATAAATAAATATTTTAAAAGAGGACTATTGTGGTCACACTTAACATCTTGAAAAGCTGATCATCATTTAGCATGAATCCATAATTTGTGCAACTGTTCTACATATAATATTTAAACAATGATATGATTCACTTTTTTCACTTTAAAAAAATGTTAGCAGCAAATAAAATAAGAAAATAGCTTTTGTTTATACAGGTAGTCCTTGGGATTTGATGTCAATAGGGATTGAAATTTCCATTGCTAAATGATGCTGTGTTAAAATGGGACATCACGTGACTGCATCAGTTAATGACAGCAATCCTGCACTGCCAATTGTTGCTATTACCCAGATCTGTGCAAGTTATTAAGTGGGAAGAGGAATGAGTCCCAGGTAAGCAGGTGAATGGGTGTTGCAGGGGAATGATGCAAACAGATCTTCTGGAACAGGTGCTACCGGGGGCAGGTGAGTGCTGCAGGCAGGCACTGAAGAGCATGGACCAGAGAAAGAGCAGCAGGACTAGGAGTGATTTCCAACTTCTTGCCACCTTCCCATTAATTTTGCTTGGGAACATTGGAAATTTTCATCACATAACCCCAGATTTCAATGACATCATAATTGTTGACTCAGGCATTGAGTATCTGAATTCTTTTTATTTTATTTTACTTTTATTTATTGCATTTATATGCCGCCCTTCTCCCGCAGGACTTGGGGCGGCTCATAAGAATTTAAAAATAGACAACAATAAATAAGTTAAAAGTGAGAAAAATATTGTACAATAAATGCATAAATAATTAATTAAAAGCCAATAAAACCAATTTAAATTAAAATTAAAACAATTTAAAACAGTCAGATTAAAACCCCATCACGTCAGCCTATATAATTAAAAAGCCATGACTTTAGATCACGTTGGAAGGAATGGAGGTCAGGAGCAGTCCAGAGGTCAGTGGGAAGTTCGTTCCAGAGGGTTGGTGCGCCCACAGAGAACGCCCTTGCCCTGGGTACCACCAGCCGACATTGTCTGGCCGATGGGACCCTGAGGAGAGCAGCCCTATGTAAGCGCACAGGGCAGTGGGATGACAGCAGAAGGTGGTCCTGCAAGTACCATGGGCCGATGCCATGTAGGGATTTATAGGTAAGCACCAGCACCTTGAAGCGAATCCGGAGAACCACCGGCAGCCACTGCAGCTCGTGCAGGAGAGGTGTCACACGGGAGTAACGAGAAGCTCCCATGACTACCCGTGTGGCCACATTCTGGACAATCTGGAGCCTCCGGGTACACCTCAAGGGCAGCCCCATGTAAAGGGCGTTGCAGTAGTCTAGACGCGAGACTACCAGTGCTTGACTGTGTGGACGGCGTCCCGGTCTAGGAAAAGGCGCAACTGTAGCACCAGGTGAACCTGGGTGAAGGCCCCCCTGGTCACGGCCATCACATGGTCTTTTAAGGACAGCTGTGAATCCAGGAGGACTCCCAGGTTGTGCACCCTATCAGAGGGAGTAAGCAACTCCCCTCCCATCCTAAAAGATGGGGGCTCTATATCCTGAGATGCCGGCAGCCACAGCCACTCAGTCTTGGAAGGGTTGAGTTTAAGCCTGTTTCTACTCATCCAGACCCGTACCGCCTCCAGGCAACAGGATATCACGGAAAGGGCATACTTTCTAACTACTACTACTACTACAAACTACTCATAATCGAGCCAAATTACCTAAATCTTTTTCTGAGATGATGGATGATATGGAGCTTAGAGATATATGGAGAGAGCAACATCGTGAAGAGAAGGATTTCACTTTTTTTTCAGATAGGCATCAATCTTTTTCTAGAATTGATTTTATTTTGATTACTAATTTTTTTTTCTAGGGTGCAGAAAATTAAAATTAGCCCCAGAACGTTAATGGATCATAGTCCTGTATGGATGGAATTGGCTAGAGGTAATGGAGAGAGGAGATCCTGGCGTTTAAATGAGAATTTATTTAGATATGAGGCTAATATATTCGAATGTAAAAAACACATGAAGGGTTTTTTTGAAATGAATATGTATAAGGGTACTTCAATAGAAATGGTTTGGGATGCGAGTAAAGCATATATGAGAGGAACTTTAATATATTTAAATAATAAATATAGACATAGACAGGAGCAAAAGAGAAAAGATCTAGAGGATGAAATAAAGAAAAAGGAAAGAGAATTTACTTTGAATCCAAATGATAAAAAAGTTAAGGAAACAATAAATTTGTTAAGAGGTCAATTTAATATGCTGATGGCAGATCAGGTGGCAACTAACTTAAAGTTTGTGAAGCATACTACTTTTTGTAATGCCAATAAACCAGGAAGGTGGTTAGCTTATTTATTAAGGAAAAAGCAAAAATCACGTACTATTGAAAAAATAGAATATAGAGGACAGGAGGTTTTTCAACAAAATATTATTAAAAAGGCATTTGTAGAATATTATTCAAAGTTGTATGCTAAAGATATGGTTAATGGAATGGATATAGATAAGTATTTACAAGGGGCAAATATACCTGTAATTACAAAGGAGCAAAGGGATAGAATGAATCAATTAATAACTTCTGAGGAGATTATTTTAGCAATTAAACAATTAAAAGTAGGGAAAGCTCCTGGAACAGATGGATTAACAGCCCTATATTATAAAAATTTACAGCAGGAAATGGTGGAACCTCTTAGAGAATTATTTAGGGCTATTCAAATGGGATGAGAAGTTCCACCATCTTGGAGAACGGCATTCATATCTTTGATACCAAAAGAAGATCAAGATTTAAGTCAAACAAAAAACTATAGACCAATTTCTCTCCTGAATACGGATTACAAGATTTTTGCAAAAATATTAGCAAATAGATTAATGCCAATTATGCAACAGATGATTCATAATGACCAATCAGGATTTATAAGTGGTAGACAAATGAAATATAATGTAAGACAAATTGTGAATGTATTGGAATACCTGGAAAAGAATAACTAAATCCCCGCAGCACTGATTTTTTTGGATGCAGAAAAAGCATTTGATCAATCGAATTGGCAATTTTTGATAAAGGTAATAGATAAAATGGAGTTTGGGAATCGTTTTTTACAATCTATCAAGGCAATATACCAGAAACAAATGGCTCAGATAATTATTAATGGTAGTTTAACTGAAAACTGCAAGATAGAAAAAGGTACAAGACAAGGGTGTCCTCTTTCTCCATTGTTATTTATTTTGACTTTAGAAATTTTATTATGTAAATTACATGAATCAAATAAAATAAAAGGAATCAAAATAAGACATCAAGATTATAGGGTGAGAGCATTTGCAGATGACTTGGTTATAAAGGTTACTCAATCAACCCAATCTGTTACAGAGCTAATGGAAATAACGGGACAATATGGGTTGGTATCTGGATTTAAGATAAATAAGCAGAAAACTAAGATAATTGTAAAAAATATGACATTACAGCAAAAGGAAATGTTAGAGAATGTAACAGGATTTGAAATTGTGAAGAAGGTTAAATATTTAGGGATATATTACAGCTTCTAATATGAAATTATATAAAAATAATTATGAATTGTTGTGGCAAAAAGTGCAAAAAGAACTAGAAAGTTGGAAAAAGCTACAACTGTCATGGTTGGGGAGAATTGCTGCTAAAAAAAGAAAGAAAAGCAGACTGGCTATATTCATCACTGATTTATTTATTTTTGAACCGTCAGAAATGTTTATTTGTAAATTTTGAATTGTTTTTTAATTATCCTCCCTTTAACAGATGAAAATAAATGAGTAAGATTCAAAAATTTTCATTTTTCATTTAGTTGCATAATAATTTGCACACTAATAGTTGCCCAATAATTGTGCACATATATTCACCATAACAAAGCCAAAACCTCACTTTTATTTTCTTAAATATTCAGGTTTGAGGTTTAACATTGTGGATTAACCAAGAGCACTGTACTTGTTCAGTAATAAAATTAATTTTCCAAAATACAACTTGCCTAATAATTGTGCACAGAGTGTATAGTATTGGAGAAGACAGAAACCCCAATTTTTAAACGCCATTTAACAAATGCAAAATTATTGAATTCACTTAATTTCAACACAGTTCCTCACTCTGGTTCGTATTAGACCAAATTACCTAAGCAATTTAATTTAAGTAATTATTAGAAAGATAGAATGTTTTCTTTCTCAATAACTACCATACGATAACATTTTATGTTTAAAATGTAGTTAAAATATTAATATCTTAATAACATTAAAGAAAATTATGATGACCATTAACATTTCCAAATGTTTTACAGGTATTATAAGCATTAAACCCAGAAGTAACAAATGATAATTTATATTTTTGAAAGAATATATATTCATACAACAGTAGATTAAGATTAAGGTTTTTTTAAGTGGATAACACAAATTGAGTGGTTTGGGTAGAAATAATGAGAAAGAAGAATCATAGAACAAACTGGGTAAATATTGTAGGGAAGGAATTATTTGTGAAGAGATACCAATAGCAAGGAACAGAAGAACTGTTCTTATCTCAACCTATGCCAGGAATCCAATAGATAGCTACTTGAAACCTATGAGAAACAGTGGGTTGCATATTAGGTAGCTACACCTAGAAGCAGACAGCTGATTACCATGAAATTAGTATAAATAAACTGATAAAAAAGAACTCTAGAGCACTAATTTTGCCAGTGTAAATCCTCTCTTATGGAATAGTACTTTCATAGAAAGTAATGGTCACTCAGCCATTATTTAGTCTTTCAAAAATTCTGTGTGTCATTCAAATAATAACTACTTACTTCTAAATCATTAAAGAACAGATGCGTATCTGCCAAGTTGAAAATCATCTCTTCCATCCTTAGTCCCAGTGAAACAGAAGTAGGGGGGTCCTCATAAAAGAAAAGAAAAAAAAGGAAAAAATTAGACTTATCAGAGAAAAGAAGATAAATTGTTATGGTTAAAATGCTTTGGGGGAGGAGGATTTTTATGGACCCAAAACAGTGTTCTAATTACAAATTATGCAACAAAAATAACAGCAACAAAAAAAGATAAATAATAAAACAATTACCATGTACTATGACAAGGAAACAGGTCATTAGAGGTAAACTTTATTCTATTGTATTTCTATTCTACTTTGTTCTATTCTATTCTATTCTGTTCTGTTCCATTTTGTTCCGCTTCCGCTCTGCTCTGCTCCACTCCACTCATTATTTTATAATTGTTGTGGTAAACATTTACAGATTTTTTTTAGCAATGGGTATCTGGATAGGAGCTGTGGTGGTGCATTGGTTAGAATGCAGTATCGCAGGCTAATTCTGTCCACAGCCAGGAGTTTGTTCCATCCTTTGGAGGTCAGTAAAAACCCAGATTGTTGTAGGCAATATGCTGACATTGTAAACTGGTCAGAGTGCTGTAAAGTACTATGGAACTGTATATAAGCAGCTATTAGCTATACAGCTATTGCTGTTTCTGTGTAATAGTTCAGGATATTATTGTTATGGAATCTTTATAAAAATGACAAAAATATATACTCTGATATATATTTCATTTATTATATAAGTAATCAGTAGCACCACACAAGTTTTAAAATTTTTAATTAAAATATTAAAACTTTAATATTTTAATTTTAATTTTATATACTCTTTTATATGTTGATATTTTACTATACACAACCTAGAGTCCCTCTTTAAGGGAGATTGTGTTCTTGAAATGCAAAACATAACATTAAATAAATGTAAACAAAATTGACTTCTTAAAAACAAAAGAGTCTTTACAGCTTTAAAAAAGAGCCAATGCTATATAGGTGAAACTCGAAAAATTAGAATATCATGCAAAAGTTCATTTATTTCAGTAATGCAACATAAAAGGTGAAACTAAT
>JANHFM010002864.1:0-20227 GCA_032468115.1 Grayia smithii
TGCAGTATCCTTCCCCTGGAGTGGGGTGGGAATGGAGATTTTGCAGTATCCTTCCCCTGTCATGCCCACCAAGCCATACCACGCCAACCAAGCCATGCCCACAGAACCAGTAGTAAAAAAAATTGGATTTCACCACTGCTTTGCGTGTAAAAAAGGGGGATCACATGATCCCAGGACTCGGCATTCGTCATAAATATGAACCAGTTGCCAAGCATCCAAATTTTAATCACATGATAAAATTGAGCTAACCAATCAAAACACAGATGATGCAATACAGCAATACAGCAGCTGTCCTAAAAGTATAAACATGATTTATATGGTTTATTCTGGTTTATATATTTTCAATCCAACTAGTTAGGTAATTTGAGATTCCTAACAAAGGAGATGCTGTAATGGTTGTAAGCATGAAAAACCATCATGAGTCACTTTTTTCAGGGATGTTGTAAGTTCAAACAGTTACTTAATGAACTGTTGTAAGTCAAGGACTATCTGTATCATCTGGTATTTTTCATGAACATGCAAGGCAGGTTTGAAGCACCTAACAAACATATTATAAATATACTCCTCAATGTTCGCAATGTCTAGCACTTTTACTTCATACGCTGAGTTGCTTTTGCTTTTGATTGATTGATTTTGTGCCAAGAAGTTGTTGTCAGCTCTTAGTGATTATATAGATAGATTTCCTCTAACCAGGTCTAACAGGTCTTCCAATGATTTACTCATCACCCCTGTAACTCTGTCCACCTTGAAAAAAGTGATGCAGAGAAACAGAAATGGCCATTCTTGAATGGGTGCAAATATCTATATGAGATGTAAATATCAAATATCAGATCTAACCCACTTATAATGAACAATACATTTGAAATGCCAGTAGATTCCTATTTTCTTGTTAGGGGGGCTATTCCATCACCATTTAAAGGTTTTGAAGATTATTGCATAAACTGGAGGTTGTCATGAGTTCCATATGAATTTTATGAACTACCCACTTAGTATCTGCAGGGCCCACCAAATTAAGGAAAGATGAACTTTAAAATAAATTGTGATCAATAAAAATTGTGATCTTTTGATATTCCATATATTAGCACCTGCTCCAGTTGTCAAATATTCTTGTGAATTATGAGTTTGGGAATGTACATATCAATGTACATTCATTACATCACAAATTACATTATATACCAATGCATTAGTTAGTACTTGACTTATAACCATTCATTTACGGTAGCAACCATCAGTTATGACAGTACTGAAAAAAGTAGCTAATAACCAGTCCTCACACTTATAACTCAGCATCTCATGATCAAAATTTGGGTGTATGGCAAGCAGCATGTATCTACAATGGTTGCAACATCGCAATGTCATGCTATTTATGACCTTCCTAGAGTGCTTCCAAGAAGCAAAATCTGGGGGAATCGAGATTAGTTTAATGTTCATGTGATTTGCTTAACAACCCCAGCAAAAAAGGTTGTAAAATTAACAACTGTGCAGCTTAACAACAGAAGCATCAGTCCCAAGCAGATTGCAAATTGAGGACATTGAAACGATCTATTCAGGGGTGGGTTCTACCCACCTTCGCTACCGGTTCTCTTCGTGCACGCGCGTGCACGCGCGTGCGCAAAATTTGAAAACTGAATCAATTGCAGCAGTCAGATAAGTTGTGTAGAAAGTATATGTACAATAGAATACAATAGAAAATATTAATTTTCCAGTTATTTTAATAAATTGTTTGAAAAATTAAAAACTTTGGAAACATGTATTTTTAGACTGATCTAAAGAACATCTGTACATATATATTGGATCATAGAATGTTCTACTGTAACCCATGTAACTTGCCATAATTTGTTTAGGATCAATGTTCCAGAAACATAAATACATTAACCCCAATTAAAATGAATTCTAGTTGAAATGGGGGCTGCAGGGTCACCAGGATGCTTTTGAAAATCTAATCCACTAACTTTCTTTAGAATTTAAATGAGTGACCTTAAGCAACTTTGCTTCAACAACCATTAATTATTGTGATGCTTATTAGTTAAGAATGGCATTTAAGGACACTTTTTCTTTAATACCTGTTCCACAGAACAGCTAGAAAAATAATTAAGAGTTCGGCACTTTGATTTTCCCTTCACTCCCACAGTTTATTCTTCTGTAATTAACTTTGCACATCTGAAATAAGCTTTAATATTATTTGAACATTTAAAATGCCTTCAAATAACCAATCAGTTTGTCTGGTGGATAAAAATTCTGGCTATTGTTTTCATAATATTTTAGATGTAGCCTCCACTATTTTCATTGACAAACGCACCAGGACAAATTAAGCACAGGAATTTATGGAGCTGCAAAATGGTGGCCAGAGATCAAAATTACCAGTCTTGTAAGAATAACTGGACAAGGGGTTCTATGAAGCCAGAAGTTATGTATTATCCATACTATGAGTGACTTCAACTACTCAGAAACTGTTGGAATCTTATCCCCCAGATAAATGTATAGAAATAAATATGTTCATTATTATTCTCTGGGTGGAAATTTTCTCTAAATTTTCTCAGTTTAGTAGCCCATCTAAAAGCTCTTATAAAATAAACTTCTCTATATAGTCTTATTCTTAGGCAAATACACTGTCAGTCTTTTTGCATCTTAGAATCTTCCAGATGTGTTGATTAGCAATAGCATGAATGGTGAAATCTGAACTGGTTTGCTACTGGTTCGCTGGCCACGCATGTGTGGTGTGCGCCAAATGTGGGCTGTGTGTGCATGCGCAGTGCACACCAAAAGGAGGCTTGGGAAGGTAAGTAGAACAGCAAGGGGGAGATAAGCTGTGTTGCGCAATTGCTAGAAAGCAGGATTTATTGTACCAGTATTGGAAATACTGGTTCGGAGCAACCAGTAGCATTTTTTAACTACTGGTTTGACCTAACTATCAGTTTGACCAAACTGGTAGCTTTTTTAACTACTGGTTCACCCATACCGGTAGTTTTTATCACTACCAGTTTTCCCAAACTGGAGTGAACTGATAGCATTTCACCCCTGAATAGCACTTAGATTTATATACCTCTTCACAGTGCTTTATGGCCTTCTCTAAGCTTGTTACAGGATCAGCATATTGCCCCCAACAATCTGGATCATCATTAAACACCCATAATAAATAAATAAGCAATAAATAAACAGACACCTATCAATAAGTACATAAATAAATAAAAATAAAAATATTTTTAAAAATAAATAAATAAATAAATAAATAAATAAACAAACAAACAAACACCCATAATCCTTCAACAGCATGACATTCCATGAGTTCAGTTCTCTGTTATACCACCTGCTGGAATATTCCCACTGCCAAATCTGGATGGCATTCAGAAAGCTATGAAAGACCAGGCTGCTCACTCAGGCTCAAGGGCAGGGTACAAATGGGTTTTCTTTGGTCATCTGTTGTTTTGGGAACTGTTCATATTTTATTTTTATCTTTTGTAATTTTGTAATTTTTTTAAAAATTGTAATCTGCTTAGAGTCATGGGAAATTGGGTAGCCTGTATATTTCATAATAAATAAATAAATATTTTAAATGACTAGAATATTGCCTTTAAGATAGTTTATTAGAACATTTATTTTTTTTATTTAAGTAGGTACTTAAGGACTTATTGGACCATAGCAAGTGTGCTTATTGCTATTGCCTATATATCAGCATGAATGTGTGTTTTATATTGCCATAAAACAGTGGCCATTCATTTCTTTATTAAGTATTATCATACAGTCAGTTAACAACTGAGTGGAAGCAATTCTGTTTTACATTCTTTCTTCATGGATTTCTAGAGTTATAGGAAAAAGCAACTCCAGTAACAGTTCAGCTGTTAATGGAAAGTAACATTCTAAGTATTCAGATCAGTTTGGATAATTGGATTATACAAATTGTATCTTAATTGCAATGGCAATTAAGTAAGATATAAAAAACCTCATGCTGCTTAGAGTATTACTCATGTATTAATTATTATCCATGTATTGATATATTTATCAATATATTTATTCAATATATTGATATATTGATACTTCCGACTAAAAGTTTAAAGTAGCTTGTTGTAAAATTGAAAATAAACAATAAGTAAAAATGAATTGATGCTATAAACATGAATTGATTTTATGATTACAACTATGCAACTATATTTATACAAATATGCAAGTAACTTATAAATATGCAAATATCCAAATGAAAAATGAAATAAACAATAAAATAGAGAACGATGATCATTAATACTTTAGTATTTCAAGTAAGACCAATAGAACACAGAAAAAAATGCTCCTCTTAATAATAAGAAAATGCAAAATATTAAATAAGATTATACCTAGCCCCATGACATAACCATCAAATCCTATCGAATATCCACATTTCATCAATATGAAAATTCATTGCCAGTCATGTGGGAGTTTTCCAAAATGAATAAAATATGGAAAAGATCCCCATATATGTGAATTAATAAAAGCCAAACAAATATGGTTTAGTTTAAAATTTGGAATGTGTTGTTTCAGATTCTCTGCAGAAATGTTTATTTGAGAGAGCTGTTAAACTAGATTGGAACTAGATACATAACTCAAGCCACTTCTTTCTGTAGAAGTATGTACAAATACAGGTATCCACGATAAAAGAAATATTAGCATATTTCTTATGTAAGTTATTCAGAGTATTAAATATGAGCAATCCCAAGTAAGTTGTATAAAAGTCAGTCTATTAACAGAGAAATAAGCAAACAGAGCCAAATTTGCCCTGAAAATTATAGCTAGATTGAAGGCATCAGACAAAAGCAAAGTCATAGGAGTTCAAGGTTCAGTGTAGGTTAAAGATAAATATTTCCAAAAGGGAGTGACAAGACTATGTGCTCAACAATATTTTCCTTGAAGTCCAGCTTTGCAATCTTGCCCTTGGCGATGCTCAACTCATTAAATCTCCTTCACCCCCAAACCATCATAGTACATGGTTAAGAGAATATAAGAGCAATAGTTCAGGTTCTAAACTACTATTATTGTACACTATACAATAATGGTCTGATTCAAATTGGATCTTAGTCAGTATTGGGGTCTCAGTTTCTGAAGAATCTGTTTCTGGTTTCTCAGCTCTACATCTCCTCTTAATCTGGATAATGCAACAATGGCCAATTAAGATGTCTTGAATTAAGAAGATGTATTTTTATTGGAAACATATGCCATTTTCTAACCATCTAATACAATCTGTTCAACTGGATTGTGTTTCACGTTACCCTAACTTTGCACCGAACAAAGAAAAATCAAGATTTGATAAGGAAATCTTTCTCTCTCTTTTTCTTTTTTTAGTGTTTGAACAATTCTCCCTATGCATTCTCATTCTGCAATTTTTCCAAGAAGAAAGAACGGAAAATACTGTATCACTCTAATTCAGTTTTAGTTAATATGTCATTTTCTTTTATAGGTTGTCATTTTGTATTTTGAGCCAAGTGTTTTTCGGTGTATTCTTCTAAGGTGGGTTCGTCTTCTGGGATTTGCTACAGTTTATGGAACAGTCACGCTGAAGCTACATAGGTACAGAATACTTTGCTATTTCTAATTTTGTATAAATTTAGGGTGCATGTGTCCACAAATGTTTGTGCAAAATCATAGCATTATGTCTTTTTTCTCATAATAGAATCTCATTTTCAAGCAATGAACTAGAATTTTTTTTTGCAGTCTGGGATTATGTAAATGCAGCAAAGAGCTTGGTTTATGCATGAACAAACCTATAAAGTTGTCTTATGCATTTCTTATTTAAAAAAAAAACACCTCTTATATGTGAAAACAATTCTTGGTAAAAATCGAACTAAAACAATAAGGGTGAAAATCTTTTTTCCTAATCATAGACTACACTCTCCAAAATAGAACCAGAAGAAAGAAACAGGACCAGGATAAAACTAAATTTGATTTAATTTTGCTGAAATAAAAACAGAATTCATTCAATACTGTTATTATGATTAATTCTCTTTCTTGCTACACTGTTTTTCCTTTAATGGCTAAAATTCCTTGAAGACTATTGCCCTAGTCTCAAATTGTACGGTTCTACATTATAGTAACAAGTTTAGTTTAGTTTAGGAAGCAAGAGACTTGAATACTAGCATTTCTAGAAATGTTGTCAGTTCGAATTTAGAATTTAGTTGTATCAAGATTATTCAACACAGCAGTTCTGCAAAATTTCCCCATCAAAGGCAGATTTTGATTTAAAGTTTTCTGGGGTATTGAGTTCTGTGTACATTGGTGATGATTAGTAGTGAGCATGACTCAGATCTATCTATCAGATCTGTAAGCACCCTGATAAACATTGACTTTGAGACCTTTTGTACTCCTTGTGGAAAACTTTGATAAGGGACAAATAAGCAAAGCGCTAATAGGGAGATAATAATATATTGATAGTTTTTAGAAGAAAATAATGAAGTTGCCTGAAAAATAATGCACTTTAGAGGAATATATAAGCAACCAAAAAAGTTGGCTCAGCTGTTTTTATAGGGCATGTTAGAGGGGCATTTAAATTGATTGTGCTATGTGAAAACATCCATGTTTCTTGGTGGGAAATTGCACAGGGTCATGGATCTTTGAACATCTCACTGTTAAGTTCTGGAACTGGTGCTTCTACAAAGACAGATGTGAGAAAACTGGTTAGCCAAGAAGAAAAGTGGTGTTGCTATTACAGGTTAGCCTAGAAAAACAGATGCCCTGCATCTTCTCATCCAGGTAGGAACCCATGGCTTGCAGAAAAAATGATCCTCTGAACCACTTTCCTTGTTGCTCTTTAGAGTCCCCAGAAATAACATTCTGGCATGTTAGTGGCAAAGTCAGGAACTGACAGAAAATGAAAAAGTGTGATGCTTGCTGTATTTATTTACTGATTTCATTTTATTTTTATCAGGCCTTTTTCTCAGTTGGACTGACCTCATCCTCTTCACCACCCATCCACTTTGGATATCAAAGTATGCTCACTCCCACCACCCACCCCCTAGAAAATTGCCAATCCCAATTATATATAGAAAAGAAACCAGTAGATTTAGATTGTACCATTGCATTGTGGAAATAGTTCTAAAATGACCCGGTGAAAGGAAAATAATAAGTATCCAAAGAAACACGCATACTAGATCTAGCCTGCCATCACCAAAGATGGATATACTTCCTCATTATTGTAACTTCCTTTTCTAGAGTGAAGAATTTCTGTATTCCAGTTTAGCCCAACTTGGGCAGTCTTTTCCTTCCAAATAAAAGATAAAAGGTTGAATCAAAATCAAGGTCAACTCTTGATGACTATCAACCACACAGGTTTCTTGATAATATTATAGAAGGGATGTGATATTTCATTCCACTGGGATTCTTAAAAAAATGTTTCATTTCTCAGTCTAGTCAGCAGTCCCCCATCTAAGTACTAACCAGGTGTGTTTCTGCTTATTTTCCCAGATCAGCCACAATTGGTTATATGCTACAATCAAAGTTCTTTGAACCATGAGGATAAGCAAGGGTGAAGGAGTTAGTAATGTTAATGATATTATATGTCTTTATTCTGCAGAGCTTTGAAGGTGTTCTTTTCTCGAACAGCTCAGCGCATTCCATATATGACAGGTGGGCGAGTGATGAAGATGCTGGCTGTGATGTTTTTGGTGGTGGTGTGGTTTCTGACAGGCTGGACTTCAGCAGTCTGTGAAAACCTTCAACGAAATATTTCACTCATCGGCCGAGGGCAAACATCAGATCATCTGATCTTCAATATGTGCCTGATAGACCGGTGGGATTACATGATGGCTATTGGTAAGATGCTATGGTTAATGTTGATAACAATAAGAGTAATATCTGCTTAGTTGTCTTTTTTTAAAAAGTTGTCTTTTTAGTTTTTTAAACCAAGTGCACAGTAATATGGAAAAAACCCAACTTAATTATTAGTCTGTACAGATTTACTGAGAACTAACACTCCCTTGGACTCAAAGCAAACAAACCGGTCAGTCCTAGAGGAGATCAACCCTGACTGTTCTTTAGAAGGCCAAATCCTGAAGATGATACTTAAATACTTTGGCCACCTAATGAGAAGGAAGGACTCACTGGACTAATGCTAGGAAAGATTGAGGGCAAAAGAAGAAGGGGTAGACAGAGAACAACGTGGCTGGATGGAGTCACTAAAGCAGTAGGCATGATCTTAAATGGACTCCAGAGGATGGTAGAGGACAGGAAGGCCTGGAGGAACATTGTCCATGGGGTTGTGACACGACTTCGCAACTAACTACAACTCTCAGTTCACTAAAAGTTATTCCCAAATTATTTTTTATATTTAAGAACTGCCCATATTCCTCACAGATTATACAGTTTCATTGTCTTAAGTTTGTATAATATTATTTTGTAATTGAAAAAAATAATAATTTAACAGAAATAAGTGATAGAAAAGGACATTTGGATGCTGTGATGATTGAGTTTAGTTCCGAGAATCTTGTATGTAAATATTAAGACTGACCAGTCTTTGAAAATGTCAAAATAAATGTTTTGGATCTCACACAAGCATACTATCTCTGTTATTGATTTAAGCAGCCCAACTTTTTTCAAACTTTATCTGATCTTGAAAGTTGATGCTGCCACTTTGAAAAGTCCACTCATTAAAGTGGATGTAATTTTAAAGCAATTGTATTTTTTTCCAAATTATGAAAAAATTGACCTTATTTTTTTTAAAGCAGACTCACTGAAATCAGTGGAACAAGTAAATCAAAACTAATTTCTATTTCCTGATTTCAAATGATCTAAGTATAATTAAGCTGGGGATCCAATTCATTATGACTACAAATTTAGAATTGCTTAGATCCATGAAAGTGCTTTACTTTGAGAGAGAGATGATAATGATAGATAGATGATAGATAGATGATAGACAGATAGACAGACAGACAGACAGACAGACAGACAGATAGACAGACTAAGAGAAACAGAGATGCAGAGAACAATGAGAAATCTACTATGTCTCACTGAAGGTTAGAAGAATTATATGTTTCATTATGATATATGGACTTCTTTTCTTTCTTCTTCTCAAGCTTCCTATTCAGTATTTTACAGAAAACCAATCAAAGCATGGGTAATTGAAGAACAATTGTAGTAGACTGCATTGAGTGACAGTAGCTAACTGTTTTTGCTTTTCCAAAATTTCAGTCACCATGTATCCATGTAACAAGGTTTCTGTTAGAATACATAGTAATTCTCCCTCTTGGAAAAGTTCAAAATTTGCAGGAAAATTGCTATTAAAGTATTTTCTCCTTTCTTCAAGTGTGACATATATGCATTATCTATGTACCAGTATATTTCAGGCTGGCCTATTAAAAGAAAAAGTAAATGCAATGATTTATAGACAAATAATATTGTAACACATGGTTTTCCAGAAATATGAAATTGAATGCATACAGTACTCAGTTTTCCAGACTTATTTCAGTTGCACAAGTCAAAGAAAAAATATAAACACTATAAAGTTCAACAAATTTGATTGCCATTTAGAACTGAAGTTTCTAGTTAGGGTACCTGTTTGGCTTAATTAGTGCTGCCACATAGGGCAACAGGTTGAGAAAAAAATTGAAGCAAGTCTTTCTGTTCAATAGTAGCTCTCTCCGGTGTATTTTGCAAATATTACGTATGTTGTCTAATTACTGACTATATTTTTGATCTTTTCAAGAGATTTAGTAGAATGCATTAATCAATTATGAGGTGCACTTACCCAATTACTAACTTGAGAGTCAACTGATAATGTGTTCTCTAGTTCAACATCCAAATGGTTTCTGGGAACATCACAAAAATGTCTGGGTCTTGTTGGTATTGGTTCATCTTTTCCACCTGTAGATAATTCCACTGGCAAATGGGCAAAGGCATGATCAGTTTAAGGTAGTTGGAAGTCCAATGCAGCACCAGGTTTGTACAACTCAGGCTTACATACATACCTAGATTGCTGATAGAGTCCTATAAAATGAAATACTGTATACAGTGGTAAAATGATGCATTCAGTATAAAATTCCTGCAATACTTGTATTAAAAATTAATTGTGTATGCAGAAGAAACAAAATTTTAATACTTATTTTATTTTTTTCATTCAAAGTTGTTTGTTAGATTTATATCCCATCTTTTCATTTAGGAGCTCCGGAGGACACACATAGCAATTCTCCCTCTCATTTTCACCCACAACAAACTCTATGAAGTCAGATGGATTTCTTTAGAGAGAGACGTACATTCTCATTGGTAGAGAAAACAGAATTCCTTTTATTTTGAAATGCTCTTTTCCTTGTTTTTTCTCCTTGACACTTCTACAGCAATTACTTCCATTTCAGCTACACAGAGAACAAAAATAAAATCTATCACCATGAGAGTTCTCCTTACTCTATAAACCTTATCTTAATCTCCGTTTATTCCTGTCTTTTAGTTACATACCTATCCATGAGAGGCCTGTCATATTAACTCACTGTTCTGAAGCTTCCTCAAGAGTCTTCTTTAAGGCAGAAAATAGGATAGAAAAAGTAGACTGCCTGTTCTGCCTACTGCTGGACTTGCTTTCTATCCCAACCTGGTCAATCTGGTCAATGCAGGAGGCCCCAGTGAGGCATCATATATCAATCTCAGATCCTCTTTAATCGTAACAGGCAGGGGATGTCCAGCTGGCTAGTGGGGCAGCAGTGCAGCTGGAGTTTGGTCAAGCACTACCATGCATGACAGAGCCACAGGGCCCTGGCCAGTAGTGGGTTTCAATTTAGTTTGCTACCAGTTTGCTCATGTGCGCGATGCTTCTGCACATGCACAGAAGTGTCCTGGTGGGTGGGCAGAGCCTCCCACCACCACCACTACCAGTTCACCTGATCTGGGGTAAACAGGTAGCAACCCACCACTGGCCCTGGCTCTTGTGATTTCCCCGTGTCTTCAATCACAAGTACAGAGTAGATTTATTTTCTTTCTTCAATCTTTGTGGCAGCCACCTTTCTTATTTGGAAGATCCTGATTTGTGCTTAATAAAATTGTAAGCTGCCCTGAGTCTTCGGAGAAGGGCGGGATATAAGTTGAAATTTAAAAAAAAAATAGACTACATAGGCAAGGAGGCAGGATATGCACAGATCTTGGCTGAACCAGGAATGGGCGGAGCAAGGCAGGTGCAAGTGTTTAGCAGTTGCTATCATGACAGGAGGGGGGCAGGACGGACCCTGCTTAGAATGGTTTCCACTTGTGGGGAGTCAATGTTCTATAACTTCCTGGAAATAGGGAACATTGAGAATAGCTCTAATCCTAATAGAACCTAAAGTAAATCAGTGGTTCAAGAACAGGTTGGCTAAAGTTAAGAAACATATCCTGAAAGACAAATTAAAGACAGATTTCATATGATTGGAGAATAATTGTGTAGGACAAATAGAGGCAACCTTTCCTTGTTACATTCCACCATTTTTAAACAGTCTGGCTCTACTATCCGATGTCTGGCTCTACTAAACGATGTTCTACTACCCCAGAACTAAAGCAAAAACAAGATGGCTTGAAACTAAAAAATGCAGTGGTGTGAGATAAAAATTTTCTTTCATACATTTTTCTTTTTTTAATGTATCAAGTTGACTTCACATTTTTCACATTTAAGAGTCTATGAATTGTTTTACACATCTTAATTGACCCAAAGTGTTTGAGAAATGTATCTTGTAAATGGAAGAAAAGAAATAGATTTAGCCCAAATATTTAGAAAGAGCAAGCTTGCTTGCTGTTGATTGATGCAATGGACAAACTTTTTATCTTTTTTGTGGCTTGCATTTCATAGAACATTATCCCTTGGGAACTGCATACAGTTGGAGCAAGACATGAGTGGATGTGGTAGGGCAAGAAGTTTATAGAAACCTGCATTTTCTATCTGAAATGTCCTTTCCTCTTTCTAAAACCTCCTTTTTTTGATTAAGCAGTTGTATGGTAGTATGCTATCTTTTTTTTATCAGAGAACTAAACTGACAGGAATTGTAGAGGGCTAACAAACAGTAATTTTTTTATTTCACCATTTTAGGATTATAATAGACATAAAAGCAACGAGAAGAAAATTTTAATAAATCTAAATATACAACATATTCCTGATCCATAAAACATATTTTTTCATCTCATCGTTAATACAATATGTCTTCAGCCTTTATATTCCAACTAAGTTATCTAGTTCTTTTATTATGTTTCTCAAATTATATTGGAGTGCCCAGTTAAAAATTCTAAACTGATAGGGTAATATTGTTTTTATATGTGTGTGTGCATCTTTCTCTATATACGTGTCAGAAACAGCTATAATTAAGCTTTCTGCCATATAGCAAAGTAGAGTGGAGCCAAAACAGCAGGAGCAAAGAAAGATCTTAAAAGGACCTATTAATGGTAATCTCACTACAGAGTCTTGTTTAATGATATCTAGGAGGCCAAAAATTTTCTGGTACAAATTTAATGCTACTTTAATCTAATGTATGTGGGCACTAAAATTTCTACCCAGAATTATACCATTACAGATAACATACAGATTCCATACTGTTCTTAGGCAAGCGCAGATTGAATCTTCAATTCTTTAACTTCCAATCACTTAGAATGATTATCGGTATATTATTTTGACCTCTATAGAAAATGTATTTTCAACGTTGGTTCCTGCAATTCTTGAGATTCAGAATCAGTTATTGGCATGTGATAGTTCACCATGACTTTCCATACTGTCATATCACAATAACTTCATTATGAAACATAGTGCAGTTAAAATAGTTGATTTTTAAGTCGGTACCTCTGATGCAATTTTTGCGGTTTTGCATTGTGCTTTTATGACTGAGTTTAATTCATCATGCTTCTATGTGGCCTCTTAACTTCACCTTCATTTAATTTTTCAGACTTTGATAAACATTTGTTCATGCTTGAAAGCTTTGCATCTAACTATTGTTTCTTAGAACAGCTAGACTTTATGAAGCATAGATATTCCCCTTGTTGCTGGAGTGTTGGAGTGGTCTTTTCCTAAAGGGTAAAGGGGTAGAAGAGTACATTCTACCTATTCAAATTTAGAAGGAAAATTAAATGATTGAAGGAGGCCTCACCCCTGCCTATTTTACATATAGTCAATTCAATTCAGTTCTTCAAGTATTGGTGGAGAAAGTTCTATGTTGCAGATCAGTATGTTGTTCATTTATATCTTATTATGGTTTATTCCAGGCTGTTTAGTTGGTGGACTTATGATAGGGAAATCACTGGTTTAAATAAACTCAAAGTGAAATTAAAGTCATAGCCTAGACAAACTTGGCGTTTTGGACATATATCCAAGAATTGAGGAGCTATGAAACTTTTCCCAAGAATTCCATCTTACTTTCTCAAATAATAATACTCCTTGATTTTCATGCTCCTTTAAAAATGTATTCATATCAACTGCAGTTTCAAAGCCATCGTAATTTGGCACAAGTCAGTGATGAGTTCTCTGCAGAATGAAACTTATGACAGTTGTGCTGGCTTTGAAAAAAGTTGTCCAAGAGACATTATAATAGAAATATCCACCCATCCTAATTAACTTCAGGCTTTCTTATTGTACTGGACTAGCTCCTTAGACAGTCCTATGTGTTAATTCTCAGCCTTGGGTTTCAGCCACATTATTTTTGACAAAATTGTTAAATAAGTGGTTGTATTACAAAGATTGTAGCATTAGCAGTTCTCTGTACTGATCTTAGAACATACTGTACTGCCTTTATAATTGGATCAGAATAACAAGTCATATTAAAGTGCCTCCTTGTTCTTATTGTGTAATCAGAATTATGGCTCATGGTCCAATTGTAACATTAAAAACTTACATTTTGTTAACATCTGCAGACTTTCCTATGCAAATTGTGATGTTAGCTTGGAATTAATTATATGAAGCTAATTCCTCACCCTACAACATAATTTCACAGGATACATCTAAGTTGGGTAATTGTTGCTTTGGGTAATAAATTGTTTTTTTCAAGTACAATGATATGTTCATTACTGCTAATTATATTAGTGTAATTTTAGGCTTAGTGCAAAGATATACACACTTAAACTAGCTTGTGCTGGAAATGGGTTTTGATTTTTGTAGATCCAGATAAATCTAATTATTTTTCAGCCGCCAAAGCATTTCCATTTTTTAGGCATATATTTAATAGATTCCTGTTTGATCTGAATACTAGCCTATAATTCAAGGGTTCTTGACATTTTTGGACTGGTAAAAGCATGTTATCACCACTTGAACAAAATTTGTGCCAGGATGGTGCTAATAGCCAACTGCCAAACTTAACAACTATTATCATTATTATTTTGTACAAGTCAAAGACTGTACATAATGTTCCCTCTACCTATTTTTCCTCCACTGGCTCAAAGTACCATAATTCAGCTGAGTGCCTAAGGGAGGTCTATAACTCACAGTGTCCCTGTTTCTAGGCCTGTACTTTAACTCCTACACCAAACTTTTTTTTCCCATATGTTCCTCCCCCCTTTTTTTTCCAATACAGTAACCCATCCTTTTATTTTTTAAGAATGTTTACAGGGCTTATTTTATTGACCTTGGTGAACAGTGGTGAATTGTTAGCTTTTAAAAACAGCATAAGTAGTACCCTGCTGGACTGGATCTCTGGTTCATCTAGTCCAGTAACCTGTTCTCACATGGTCAACCAACTACCCAAGAAAGTCCATTTGGTATCCTAACAGATGGCCTTCAGAGGCAGACACGTTGCCAGCAAAGCTAATAGCCTCTAATCACCAAACTAATAGCCATTGATCTCCCAAATATTTACAAATTTACTGAAACACGGTTCTGCTTTAGATTACAGTTCAAGGTGCTGGCTGTTACTTTAAAGATCTACCTGGTTGGAACTTGAGTATCTTCAGGACTTCCAATGACTTCTATCACCCATGAAGATCCCCAAAACAGGGTCCTTCCTGGGTTCCCACCCTTATGTAATGCCATCTATCAGAACCTTGGGAGCAAGCCATCTCTATCACAGTTCTCTGGAATATTATCTTCCTAGAGATCAGATCAGACTGTCCCCAACATTTTTCAGTTTCCACAAAGCCAATAATACTTGGTTGTTTCAGGTTCTTTGGTTTCTTGGTTCTTTGGGATCCAACAGTGGGATGCACCCCTCGTGCTGGGGAATTTCTCTTTTATTAAGGTGTTTTTCCAGAGCTATGATTTCTTTTCCTTCTTCCTTTTATCCATTAATTTTTATTACATCTTATTTTTGCTTTATTCTTATTATGGTTGTTGTGTTATTTTTTTAAATTTCATTTTATAGTTCTACACATTTTAAGCCACTTAGAGATAGTGGTTGATTGGCAGCATACAAACCCAGTAAATAAATAAATAAGATTAATACAACTTTTGCTAGTACAGACACTTATATTGATTCTTTGGCAAAATGACTACATAGGTTAAACTATCTTTTCTTGAGTAATAAAACATAGTTGAACTAATGATCAAGGAGACTAACACAGAAAGCTACAGAATAGAAAACTATTATATAGAAAACTAGGAGTATGCAAATAAATATTTGGGGTCTGAACCACTTAGAACTGGAAGCATCCCAGCAACACCTCTCTTGTGTGTGAAATACATGATGTTCAGCCTCAAAATAAGTTTATTTCAAATTTAAAACACTCTTATTTGGGTTCCAATGCTTCCAACAGTGCTAGAACAGCTGTTTTTGCACTTAAGATATGAAGTCCATAGGCTTCATTATAGTCTGGTTTCTTGTCATGATATGTTTCTCTGCTTCCCATGAAATCTGCCTGGCTGATTTCATGTGTAGGATTGGTATGCTCCACGTTCCTTCAATTAAACAATGCCATCTGTTGAGATCCAGAAGTGGGCTTTTTCTGTAGCAGAGGTAATAATGGTGGTGATGAATGGAGCTCAGGTTTGCTATTCTTCTTAAGTTCCAGACTGATTTCTTGTCTCTACTGCTGCTTTTGCCATGAGGTGTCAAGAAGAAATCATTTAGAAAAGGATGCTTCACAAAACCAAGAGCATGAACCTAGCCCCACTCACAGTTCTTTAAAGCAACCACCTCATTTTCTTGAATTGCACAGATCTCCTCTGCCATATAATCCTGGGCAAAATTGCAAGCTCTTTAAAGAGTGGCATAGAGGTGATATGTTCACACATCTGTTTGTTCTGAAGAGGACTTTTGGAATCAAATGCAAATATTTCTACAAGCCTATTTTCAAATATTGAATCATATTTTCAGTGTGATCACCCCATGTGGTGTGATTGAGGCTATTTCTTGATAGTCCACTTCTTAAAATGCCCTATTTGATATCTTGATTCTGCAAATGCCAATTTGAATCTGGCCCAAAGACAAGTTTCCAGGGTTGAGAAGAACTAAATGGATTAATATTAAAAGAGTTTTCTTCTATCCTGGGATAGGTTCAATGTTAAACACACACACAGAGAAAGACAAAGAGACAGACAGACAGACAGACACACAACCATTTATTGACAAGAAGTGAAGTAATTTATTTTATTTATTTATTTTATTTAGATTTCTATGCCGCCCTTCTCCCAAAGGACTCGGGGCGGCTCACAATAAAAAGATAAACAGTATAAAAGTATATACAAAATAGACAGGACATAACATACCAACATGACATACAGCATTAAAAATATTAGGAATATCAAGAAAAATTAAAAAGGGGCAATAATACAAATTAAAATCCAGTTTAAAAATATATAAAAATTTAAAATTGGTCAGTCATAGCCTATTTGGTGAAAAAGCCACCAAATGGCTTCACCAAATGAAGTAATGGGAACTTCAGTAGGGAAGAAAATATTGCATATTTTTCCTCACAAGCATGTTTGCCATAAGTTACATGCATCACTGATCTCAAAAGGTGGTGTTGGCCTAAGGAGGCTTAGTCATCTTCCACTGGAGATGTGAGCAAAGACAGGGAAAAAAGGAGACACAGAAGAGGAAGTGAAAATTTTAGCATCATAATCATTGTCGTCCAAATTGTCTTGGGGAATTTTCAATTTCAAAGCACCACAAAATTCCTGTGTTTGTCCCAAAGGAAATCTGATTTTTGTTCTGCATATTGGTAAAACTGAATTGCTTAACATTTTAGTTGCACCTTTTAAAAAAATATTATAAGATTGTATTATTGACAAGAAGCAATGACAAATTATTATATTGTTCTTGGTAGCACAGTTATGCAGGAATTCAGACAGTTGCAGTTTTGCAAGCAAAGACTCTTAGGGGTGATATTAAATCTCTCTTTTCTAGCTAAATCATGCTGCATTTCTTCACTTTCTTTGTCATCTAATAATTGTATGTATCTTCAAGCAACATGGACAACTCTACTGCTGGATCAATTTCCTAACTGGTTGATCTAATTTCAAGGGCATGCATATGTAAGAGTTATCTTTTAGCATACATCTCATTGCTACATAAGGTGACTTCTCCTGGACATGTGTGCATGTATTTGCCTAAAGAAACCAGGATTCCTTTGTTTTGTATCTTCTAGGAAAATGTGTACCCTTAATTATTGCTCCCAGGGCAATATATACCACATTTTGTCCTTCATTTACAAATGCTGACATTTAAGAAAAAATATATAGTTAATTGTTTATAGGGGGCAAAAACCTCTTCTAATGTGAATTAATATTGTATAGAAGTCCGCCATCTTTTTCAAACAGGAACTTGGCTTTTGAAGAGTGGGATAGAAAAATTCAGCAGAAAGCTAGTAGAGAAAGTGAAGTGGATAGAGGTCTGTTCGTTTATTTTTTAGCTTTTTTTCCTGCGACACCCAGTTTAATTTGGTTTTGCTTTTAATAACTCTACTCCTCTTTATAGGACATAATAAAAAAGTTCATAATCTAAGTCTCTATGGAGCTTCCTTTCTTGCATATGGCTTCCTCCCTCCTGGGTGGTTATTGAAATGTAATAATGTTTTCTGTTACTGAAGACTTTTAGCAAGCAGGATTAATTTTATTTTAATATGTTTTTTCCTTTTACTGGGTTTCGACTGTGACTTTTATTTGCTTATCAGACTAATTGGTTTTCTGATGCATTTTTTTTGAAGCTACTTTGGGTGCTTTTAAAGCAAAGAAATTAAATCTTTCCTCTTTAAAATAAAGCAAAAATAAATAGAGCTGAGCAGTGCTTCAATTCAGTCTCCAAAATACGCTTCTGGAGCATAGGTGAACAGAAGTGTAGCACCTATCTGCAATAACTTAAAGCAGTTCTTCTTTCTCTCTTGCATGCTTTGACCTGCTGGTTATGATGGAAATGAATTGCTTATCTCCATGGTCAATATGGAACACATATTGTTCCATCCAAATTTTTTGGGAGCTACACAGTATTTTAGAATTACCAAACCCAATGTATCCCTATTAAATTTCTTTGTTACTCAGAGAAGAAAGTAAATCTCATCTTCCTTTGTGGAACCAACATGTTTCTATTGAAATAAATATTGTGGCTGTGTTTAATATGTAAACTACATTTATCAGATGGTTGAAGATTAAATAAGAAGCAAAGCAGCATTATGTGATGGACATACCCTTCTTATGCCAGAAAGTGTATGTGCATGTTTCCAAACAGAGAACGAGGATGGGATCATCATTTTAAATTGCCCCCCCACAAATACTAATGGAAACATTTATTTCTTTTTCAGCTGAATTTTTATTTCTCTTATGGAGCGTTTATCTCTGCTATGCAGTGCGGACAGTACCCTCGGCGTTTCACGAGCCACGTTATATGGCTGTTGCAGTTCACATTGAGCTCATTATCTCTGCTATATTCCATATAATTAGGCAAGTGACCCACACTGTTTATTTTGAAGTTCTTAGTATGCAATCTAAAACAATTAACTGGGTTGAGATGCATGTCAGAAGGGCACAACAAAAGCCCTTCTCTCCAGACAAATTAAGAAAAGCTTTACAAATGGTCTCAAATGGATGCAAATTGTACAATGCCTGCCTATTACTTCTGCAAACAGCTTTTTTTCATCTCTTCACTTTTCATCACCACACATCTTTGTACGGCAAGATCTGAAAATAATACTACTTTATGTATAAGTTCATGTAAGATAGATCATCCATTTATCATGTACTATGTAATATAGATTGGACCTATAAATGCAATTGACACATTATATTGACAATATAACTGTAATATTTTATGACATTTACACTTTCTTTAAGGCTACATTATACTAAATGTGTTGTAATATTCTAATCATAATGTAAGTAAGATATATGTACAGGTAGACTTGTTCATTTTCTGACCATTCAGAGTTACAACAGCACTGAAAAATATGACTTGAAACCAGTCATCATGTTAACAACAATTTTAGAATATCCATTGCCTCATGATAAAAAATTTGGCTTCTTAGCAACTAGCATGTATTTATGACAACTGCAGCATTCTAGGATTCCAGTGACTTCTGATGAGCAAAGTGAACTGGGAAAGCCAGAATCATTTAATAGCTATGTGATTTATTGATCAACTGCAGTTAATTTGAAACCAAGGCCAAAAAAAAGCCATAAAATCAGGTGTGACTTGCTTAATGGTTGACTTGTTTCACAATCAAAATTCTGGTTCCAATTGTGATCATAAATGGAGGACGGCTATGATCCACATTTTCAAAGATAAGTAATTTGATGGGAGAGAAGAATATTGGGTATAGTTGGGTATAGCTATCTGACCATTAAGCTGGGTATAGTTATCTGAGCATTAAGGAACAATAATGGATCTAAGAGCATTACTGTGCACAAAACCTGTCCTTCACTGAAAATACAACATATCCGAGTTCACTTTATCTTGAGTTGAGAACTATCTGGAATACCAGAAGTCACATTAGCTAAAGGTTCCACCCTTTGCACCATTGTATGCAGTCATGAAATCACAGCTCCTGTAAAATAATAGCCCTTTATATATCTTATAATGGACAGATGTCCCAGGGGCATATTGTGCATGAACAGAATTAACAAAAATATTCTACTCTCCCATCAAATTCTACCATCTTAAATAAACCCAGGTTTGAAGCTGTATTAAAATAATCAGCTTCATCCAATAAGTATGATATTAAATACAGAAAATTCCTATCATGCTGTAGTTTTTCATGCCTTTTCCAAAAACAGAAGCAATAATGGGCTAAATGCACACAATACTTGGGTGTATGTTTCCACTCTGACACAACAAAATGGGGATGTGAGTATGTGTAGTGAGGGGCCTCGGTAGCTCACCTAATTAATGCTCTGGCTAAGTATTTCAGCTTAGTT
>JANHFM010002864.1:24405-34570 GCA_032468115.1 Grayia smithii
ATGCTGATTTCAATTGTGTTTTTATTGTTTTTTAAAAAATTGTTTATTGTATGTTTTTTGTTTTATGTAAGCCGCCCCGACTCCCTTGGGAGATGGGCGACATATAAATGCTATTAAAAAAATAAATAAATAAATAAATCCAAATGAGTTTTAATCCAAGAAAATTCATACATAGAATATTAATTAAGATTGAGACCAACTGCTTATTTTATGCAAATTGATAAATTGATAGTGGTAAATGTTAATAGCAAAAAATAATATTCTACATTACTTGTGAAACTGTGGTTGACAAATTGTAAAGTAATGATTACAAAATCTAAGTTACTATTTTATTTTTAAGTATTCACTTGATGGTAGATTCTAGGAGTCTTCTCCAAACATAGATTCACTCACATGGATTATAGCATAAGGACTTAGACTTATATGCCACTTCATACTGCTTTACAGAGCTCTCTAAGTCACGGGTGTCAAACTTGCAGTGTCGTATTGCCATCTTGTGACATATCATGACATTTTTCCCTTCATGGAGCTGTGGTCGGCGTGGCCTGCACATGACGCATCCGGCCTGCTGCCCGCCAGTTTGACACCCCTGCTCTAAGTGGTTTACAAAGTCAGCAAATTGTCCCCAACATGCCCCCATCAATCTAGGTCCTCATTTTACTAACCTCGGAAGAATGGAAGGCTGAGTCAACCATGAGCTGGTCAGGATTGAATTCTTGGATTATTGCAATACTGAATTCTAATCACTGCACCATCATGAGAAATTATATTGACATTACTTATTGATTTATTTATTACAATTATTTACATGCTGCCTGCTTAAAGGATCCTAAGCAGCTTATGCCAATTGATAGATGAAGATATTTTACAAATAAAGACTACAAAATGGATTTGTAGTTGACGTCTCCATGTTCCATTCTAGGTTGACTTTTGCAGAATATATACGATCCTTACTCATTTTGTCTATTACTTTGCAGGATGAATTGAAGAAATTGTATGCCCAGTTGGAGATCTATAAAAGGAAAAAAATGATCACCAACAATCCACACCTCCAGAAAAAGAGATGCTCAAAAAAAGGTTTGGGTCGCTCAATCATGAGACGAATTACTGAAATTCCTGAGACTGTCACTAGGCAATGTTCACGGGAGGAAAAAGATTTTCTGGAACACGGAAGTTCCAAAAACATTGCCATGGCAAGAAAAAATCCACCAGATTGTAGTGGACACATCAAACCAAAAGAGGAAACTTTGAGAAACAGAGTTTTCTCCTTAAAAAAGTCCCACAGCACATATGACCATGTCCGAGATCCAACTGAAGATTCAAAAAGCTTAGAAAGTGGGGAGGTTATTTCAACTGCAGAGACATCATTATTAGATTCTCTTTCTGAAAACAAAGCAGCCCAAAAACCTGTAGAAAAAACTGAAGCTGTGTCTACTGAAAATGTCCCCTTGGTGTGCAAATCTATGAGTGCTCACAACTTAAGTGCAGATAAGAAACCTCTCCATCCAAGAACAACTGTTTTACAGAAATCGCTTAGTGTTATTGCCAGTGCCAAAGAGAAAACTGTGGGATTAGGAGGGAAAACACAAAATGAAGAAAGTGTCAAGTCTCACAAGTCTCAACCAAAGAGCAAAGAGATCAGCAAAAAGCACTCCAGCTCTGAAAAGACTGACCATAAAGATTCCTATCGAAGAAACTCAACCCAAGCTGAAGAGTCAAAGAAGCCTCTTAAATCTGGGATAATGAAACAACAAAAGTCCATTCTTGAAGCAGGAGCTGGTAAATGCCTGCTGAAGACAAGCGTTGACATAGGAGAAATTTGTCCTTGGGAAATACATGACCAGACTCCAGAGACTGAACTTTCTGATTCTAAAATTCAAAAGCATGTCTCTATTGCTTCCTTTGACTCAGAGACTCTCCACTCTTCTCAAACAAAGGGCCAGCCTCAACCTAAGACTACTGAAGAGTACCAGATATCCCTTCAAAAGAGCACCGAGAAAGATGACGTGAGTCCTTGGGAGATTCAAGAAGAACATGAGGTGGAAGAAGAAAAAAATTGGAGTCCCAAAGCTCTACAAGAAGTTTCTGGGGAAAAAAGTGAAAATATTAGTAGCAAATATTATACAGAGAGTATTTGTGCCGAAGAGACCAAGGACATGCCCTCCAAAGCGACCATTCAAACCACAGAGAAAGATTTTACCAATAAACTAGGAATTCAGACCAAACATGCATCTTCCTCTCCACCAGGGAATGCATCTCCTTCTAATCCTGCTAGATCGGCAACTAATAATTCACAGAAACCTTTAATGTCTCGTGTGGAAATCTGCCCTTGGGAGTACGAGGGGCCAGAATTACCAAAAGCAGAAAGAAATACAGCTTTATCAAACGCAACCAACCTAAGCTCAAATAAAACAGAGGTGCATCAGAAATAAGAAGACAGACTGTGAAAAAAGAGATGCCACAGAAGAAGGGGAGGGGAGGGGAGAGGAGGAGTGGGGGCTAAAGTTAGTACAACCTGCAAATTCTTAAAGAAGCCTCATTTCACCAGAGATGCACATAGGAACTAAGCAAAAATTTGTCTTTTCTTTGTTCTTGAGTGCCAACAATGTTATCAGTGCAATTCAGGACATGGAGCCCCTTCGTGCCCCTAAGAAGTTTACATTTCAGATGAGGGAAAAAAAATATGCCTTTAATAATTTTTCTTTCTTTCTTTCTTTTGTAAAATATGTGGGATTGGCAAGAAGAATATCTTAGCCTTCGTTACACTAGTCCTTAAGGCTACGATTGGTTTAACATGGGCAGAAATTCATTCTCTACTAAAAAAAAAATTAATAACCCTCACAAAAGGCCTAGAATCAGATAAATCCTGAAACTAGCCTTCCCAAACTTGGAACTCTCCAGATGTGCTGGACTTCAATTCCATAATGCCCCTGCAAGGAAGGTAAGAGATGGTGCTGACTAGGAAATTAAGAAGGTTGAAATGTGCCCTATGATGATAGGGAAGCCTCTTTTGAATGCTTTATAGCCTTGATTGGAAGAGGCTATCTCCCACCTGGATTAAAGAAACATTGTCAATCCAGTTAGCTGTTATGCATAAAAATAGGGAGCAGCAGTGCCCTGCTCTTTGAGACAGTAATGTATTCAGCCTGAGTTCAAGACATCTGGAGAGCACCAGCTAGAGAAAAATTTAACTTTTTAACATCTGGAGATAGCTTGCATACCCATTCCAGAAATTATATTTTTTTCCTCTCCTTAACCTCAATGGAACAGCTAACTTAATGCATTCCCTTAATTAGATTTTTATATAACGGCTCTGTTTTTCTTACGAACGTATGTATGTGGTTGTGTCTCATATTAAAGCATTCCAGTTTGTATAATGTTTGCAAATAACTTTGATATGATTATATGACACAACACATTTATGCAATCTGCAGATATCTAAAGTTGCAGTCTTCAAAGAAAACAACACCCTGTGCTAGACCTTTATTTATTTCAAACCCCTCACCTCCCACCCCTAAGATCTTAGCAGCTTATAAGAAAACACTTTTTGTCATGATTTATATTGGGGTTTGCTATTTTAATTGTTATTTTTAGTTAAGACTTTATGTAGTAATTCAGGGGTTTTTATATGAGATATGTTTCTTGTCTTGCATTTGTCCATAAATGATATATACTAGCAGAAGCTATCATTTCAGATTAATCACAATCCTAATTAATTTATTACTGCTAGATGCTTAGGAATGAGGGCACTATTCTAAAATAAATCTGGGGATAATGTTTCTGTTGTTTTTTAGAAAATTGAAAAACGTTATTTAACATTCCAAGAGTTCAACTTTAATCCTAATGATCTTGCTTGGTGTCTTACACTATGTTGATTTGAAATCATAGAGGAAATGTTGGGAGGTAGGAAAATATATATTCTGATTAGTGTGAATAGGGTTTTTTCCCTCTTCAGTGCTGTCAAAATTCATTTTAGAAAGAGAGACTGGTTATGGAAATGGTTATGACTATGCTTATTGTACTGTTAAACTAAAGTGAGGAAGTAGTGGGGGAAACATTAACCAACATGCACTATTACTACATCATTTGTCACTAACTTGTACAGATGTGTCTTATGCATGTTCACTTTGAAATAAACCCTACTGAATTCAGTATGGTTTACTTCTGAGTATATTAGCAGATAATGCAGTGCTTTCTTAATCTGCATCGTTTAAGTAATTCTTTATTTTTAGTCACTTTATAGCACTTTTACTATTCAGGTATACTTAAAGTGAAGAGTCTACCTTATTGGCACACCCCACTTTAATCTAAGATTGCCAGGACCCACCCTGGAGATTGTAAGTTTTGCTTGTTTAAAGCCCCCAGCCTCTTCTTACTCTCCTGTTGTAAGGAGGAGCCCAGTTTTGCCTTATGATATGTGATGTAGTTTAAGGACAAAATTCTGCTGCTTAATTTCTTTCTTGACTAAAAATGTTGCACTCAACCATATCCCAAGCTGAGGGAGCATCACCCGGTTTGATTCATTTAAAATGAGAGCATTGGAAAGTTAAAGAATGTCTTTAAATGGGGATGGGAAAGGAATTCCTGCAAGATGGAAGGTTTTCCAGAGTAATACAGACAACCCATCAAGACTGCATTACAAACTTCCACTAATTCTAGCCAAAAATATAAAGATGCAGCTGTTGTGTTTTCAAAAACCTATTTTACACATTTGGCATTTTATTTATCCCTTTCTGTTTAATTGGGGAGACCCCATCTTCGACAAACTGATGAATATCTTATTGAAAATCTACCAAGGAATTCCTAGCCTATCAGGAAACAAAGTTTCAGCTCCTGTTGACTAAATAACTCATGACTTTTCTAAGCAACTGGTTTGCTCCCTCACAAAAATAATTATCAAGGGAGAGTTGTAATATTATTATTTTTTATAAATGTTATCTTTTTGCTTCTTCTTCTTTTGTAATGGAATGCATGATATGGCATCATTACTCTGCATAATGCTCAGGTCCCATGAGATGTTATGTGATGTGAGACAGGAATCAAATTGAACCAGTTAATGGTGCAGGGATGTTCCATCACTTGCTGTTTGCACAAAGCATTAAAGAATAGAGGGGGAAAGAAGCACAGGTGAGGGGAGCGTTCAGCCTCTTACCTGCTTCAATAAAATTTGGCTCTACCATTAGGCAGAATGGGGCAGATGAACTGAATGGCAGATCCTTGGAGTGAGCCACGTTATCTGCCTTGCTTTCTTTCAACTGATTTCTTGCCTTCAGGTGTGAAGATGCTGTCCATCACCAGAGCTGAAGGTGGAGTCAGCTGCCAGTTATTCAGTGTTGCTACATGGAATGAGAAGAGTTCATATTATCCTTCATTCAAGTATCAGTGACTGGTTTGCCTATGACTCAAGCCTTGATTTGGATCTCTTAAAGCAACAGTCATGATGATTCCCCCATTCACATCATATGAAATAATAATCAAATCTATGCAGTGAACAACACTAGCTTTTAAGCTGCATCTCATTCATCCTTGCTTTGATAGGGAGAATGATCTGAAAGCATATGATGCAGTACCACTGCTGAAGCTAACCAGGTCAACTCTTGGACACTTTATGGATGGGAGAAAGCCAGAAACAATTGGCATCCCACACACACACTTGGCTCTGGCATAAAAATATGCATTCTGTATTCAATATGTATTATTTTATTTATGTTGATGAAAAGGTAAAGCTGGAGATGATCATGTAAACAGATCTGCTACTAATTTCTAGCTATTTAACATTTTGAATTGAATAGAATGTTATCTCAAGAATAAATTATGCATCAGCCAGGCAAAGATAAGCCACAGCACAAGATTGTGTAAAGAATAGCCCACACTTATACAATTACTGATTACACATAACAGAATATTTATTTATATATTTATACAGAAATTCATATTCTGTTTTGGACAGCGAAAGGACTAAAAGCCATATCATATGATACTTTGGTTATAAATGCAACCCTAATTATAGAATCAAATATAGATAAGATGCTTGATACTCCCAATGATTTTAGCTTCTGTTGTATAACTGGAATATTCCATATATGCTCATGTGAATTGAAGAGGGATAATCATCTGTGACATAATACTTTGGGTATTATTGGTTAATAAAGTTGCATAATTCCTAACCTATACCCATGTTGGATGAGAGTTGGAATTCAACAACTGGAGCAAGAAATAAACCCTAGTCTTGCCTAAGAACAAGCTAGTGGCAAATATTATTAAAACAACAATAACATTCATTTCAAAGGGAGTTAATTTAAACAAGAAAATCATTTTCGTCTATTAAGCTCCAACAGCAATTGAAGCTCCGACATCAGAAACAGATTGGAATTTCTGAATGGTCAGTTATATTATTCATTGCTACAAATGGTTGCCCATAATATCCATGTGAGCCCATTCTCTCCTCCCATTCATGTGATTTTAGAGTGGTGCAGGGAGCGGTATGCTACTTAGGGCTATGTGAGAGAAATGCACTTTAATTATTTTTCCATAAACTACTGATAGAACTTTTTAAAATTCCAGGGAATCAATTCAGGGAACTATAGTATACAATTTGGCTAAAACTTCATAAAACCTCAAAAGTCTGGCTTCTCCTTGCAAACCCTCACCCATTAGCATGAATATAGTATACTCACTCATTATAATAAATAATTTGCAGGTATTGTTTTGGGCAAAAAGTTTTCATATGAGCTATGAAGTACAGGACCAGTCTCAGATAACAAGGAATTAATATCTGAGTCATGATTAAGAATGAGCAAAAGGATAAGAGAAAAGTGTATTTTAGTCTACATCTGCTTCCCACAAGGAACACCTTCCAGCTGTGTTGGGTCACAAGCATATCCAATACCCATATTGGATTACAGGTTTCATTCCAAGATACCTGGAGGGAATCTATTTTCTGGGGGCTGATTGCTCTGTGTAAGACTGGTGAAGAGCTCAGAATCACAGCCACAACTACTCCAAGACCAGAGGACAAATTAGCAAGAAGAAATGTTCAGAAATATGTCAGGTGGGAGATTTTCACAATAACAGTGCAATTTAACTTGCCTTCAGGAGTGTATATTTTGCCTTTCAAAACTCTAGCTGAAGCCTTTTTTAAAAAAAACAATGAAATAGTATTTTTCTTAATTTACAAAAATATATGTTATAAAATATGAACAGTAAAAGATAACATAAAGATAAAATATATCATATAGGAAAATATAAGTTCAAGAATCCAAATGAAATCTTCTGAAGATAAGGAGTTTAATAGGTAAGAGGAAATACTTTTTATTTAATTGTAACAGAAATTCAGCTTTCTCAGTAGAGGAACAAATTACTTAAGGAAACTAAATAATATGACTATTACCTAGCTTTTTCCGAGTTGTAATGAAAAGCATAGTTTCTATCAAGGATGTCTGCAGAGAAACAAGTGTGTGTCATGATATTATTTGCATTGTTGTAGCTTGTAGCTCGTAGTACACATCTATGGATACTACCAGGATGACAGGACTAGCTTAATATTGTGCCTATGTGAAAAGCTAATTGAATGTTAAGGACCTCTTAATACATTACTGTTTGCTAACATGAATGTTATAGTTTACATTTGATTCTCAATGTGTTTTAGCACTGAGACAGACAATTACAACAATTGAGACATATACCAAACAATCATGAGAACATTATTTTCATTTTGAAATTCTGTTGATTCTGTTTTTTATTCTATGCCCCATTTCTCTATTCCAGTTATAATATCTAAAATTTCAACCAGATTTTAAGCAAGATCACTTTCCTCAAATATTTTTCCTTCCTTAATATTTTTAGTTTGCATTAATGTATAAACATGATTACCTATGATTGTGTAGATTCTGTGCAGCTACACTACACTAAGGTAAACAACATGGTTACAGTTTAATTACATTGAGATTCTTTGATATGTAATATGCTGCTAATATCATTATGTATTCTTTGTTACAGATAAAAGTGTATAAATTGAACGTACTTACATATGAATGCACAACCATATCTTGTTTGCTTTCTGATAGTTTTATTGATTCTTAAATCCAGGGAATAACTTCAAGATCATTTGATTTTAAAGTGACTTATAAATGCATTTATGTACATTGATCGTGTAGAGGATATCAAGGAATCAATGATTGTTGAAGCAAGTAATATCTGTATATTTCTCTCTATCGGATTCCAAAGTAATAGTGTTAGAAATAATAGAGTTCTTAATTAATAAGCTTTATTTTGAAATGACAAATAAATTAAGAATTCTAGAATTTAAATGCAATTTTAAACTATTCCTTATTACTTCTGTCCATTTTCTTATTATTTAGAGACTGGCCCAAACCATAGTCCACTTTTTGAAGCCCAGTCTGCAACACTTTTATTCAACTCTTAATTTAGAATAATTTAATGGGAGGGATAGTTTTACAAGGATTGTCACTGTCAAAGACTACTGATATTGATATAGGTCCTACAGGTGCCACTGAAGATAACAAATGACTCTGTAATGGCAAATAGACTTTAAATACCTGTATGTCTTAGTTAATGTCTTGATTTGTGACCTTTCAAGTAAATACTAATATTAGTATTTAATCTCATGAAATTAAATATCACTTGTAAGTCATGACAGGCTGTTGCTTCTTATCTGTTCCAGTTTGATCTACTTACATAAAAGTTAGGCTGAAAGTGACAGTGCAGAAGAACTCAAGGGCAGACTTTGATATGCCTACTTTTCTTCTGGCACTTAAATAAGTTTGTGCCATTTTAATCAAACCATCTAATAGCATGGGATTGGTTTACTCAAGCTGACTGCAGAAATCTCTGAAAAATGAAGTGCTGTGTCACATGATCGTTGCGATGCAGCTAAGAGTACTTAAATTTATAAGTACATTAGAAAGCAAAAGAAAACCAAACGTACAGACTTAATAATATCGTGCATTGTTACAAGTCTATTAGAAGCATTGATATCTTCTGGCAAACCTAAATTATCCTACTCAATAATCCACTATCCACAGATTCTTCTCCACCAGCATCTCTTAGTTAGTGGCTTAGTTGTCTCCCTACCCACCAACCTTTCTGGAGTTCCACAGATTTTCTGCCAAGGCAGATACAAGTCTGGAGACAAGGTGTTTTTCAGCTGATTTGTATAGACCACATATAATCATTTACTACATTTGCTAAGTTGCCTTTCTGAAAATGCATGAGCAGACTGCATTTCTTGTTTTGAAGACATGGTTTCTAGAAACATAGATTTATATCAATCTTATTAGACCTGTATATTTTATGCAAGAGGTACATGATTTAAAGTAGAAAAGTAAGTTTCCCATTGTCTGCTTTGGTGTCATTATGAATCTAAAAAACAAACATTGGTTTTATATTTGCTGTTCTCCTTCACTTCTTTGCATGCACAACGATGACAGATAGGCCTGAGAAAACACTGCCTTTTGACTTTGACTATTGTAGCTACTAAGAGTTGTAGAATAAGTAAAGCTGTATGTCTGTTCACTTTAGTCTGTGGTATTTCTGAAAAAAAAAAGTTATCTAGCAATCAACAGCATCCACTATGAACTATTTGATAGATTTATGTAGTAATGTATCCCAGCATGTAAATATAATGTCTCTGCAATAAAACACATTTATATGAAAAGAAATAAGCTGTGCTAGCTTTTTTTCCATTGCCAGGATGCACTGGAGGAATTGAATATATAAATGACATCTGACCAAGCTTTGAAAAATGTGGGAATCTACTTGAAGACTCACTTGTAGCTGTGAAATGTCCATTGTACCTTAACCCTAACCCAAAGCACTGAATTAATTTTAGAGCCTCTGTATATCAATTTTACTAAGTTCTCTATGCTTTTGAACTGAGTTAGTCCACACATTTTAAAGTTGCCAAAAAGGTGAGAAACAGTGCTCTACAAAATACTTTTGGGATGTTTTAGGGGTTAGAGATGGGATGCGGATTCCATTCCACCTACTTACTATCTATTCCTCACAGATAGACACAATTGGAATTCACCCAGCTGTGAATCATAGTTGCCATTCTGTATCATATTATTATGATAATTCTAAAATTATCCATATTTTTAATGGAAGTATCTATTCATGCCAGATTTTCATTCATTCCAGACTTTCC